>NW_026483266.1:0-21818 GCF_026875155.1 Cherax quadricarinatus | reverse complement strand
ACGGCTGCAGTCGATGGCCCTTAAATCCTCACACAAACAAAAAAAACACACTGTTCGAGGGCCCTTACACCCAAGTCCCGAACGTAAAACAGTTCTGCTCCCGAGTGGGTTTGGATGAAGGTACATTTAATTTATAGATTTACCCTTCAGTAAGGAGTAGGTAGTTTTGCTTGTTAGTATATTAATAGTAGGTTTACTAAGGCAACTGTAGATAATATTAATGTAGACCTTAAGAACCTTAACAAAGGGTAGTTAATAGGACGTTAATGTAGGCAAACACTAGGTTTAAGTTAGCTAGGGAGAACTGGCCAGCCCTAGTTTGAATGAAGAAAGAGGGTCTGGAAGAGGAGACCAGTCGTTCTTTTAAGACAGATCACCAAACTGGACAAGAGTGCATGACAGCAGACAGCGCCCCCCACGTGTCGTCACATTCAAGACCTGGGGAAATCTGGTAGAGGCACCTCGATGTACTGTAGATGACCTCCGTCAGGCCCATTTACTGTAAGACAAAGACCTCCACTTTATCTCGTAGAGTTCTTGCTGTGTCTGGGGAAAAATTGTGAGTTGTCTGTAGGCCCTTTGCAAAGCAGGCAGTGCATGCCCCGTAATGTACAGCGTCTCTTGTCAGTCTGGAAGCTAGTGTACGTGTCTGCATTTAGTTTTACTAGGGGATGCAACCCTCTTGGATATTGGTATTCTGAGGTGCAGGCCAGGTCACTAATAAACGATTGAATATTGCAGGAATTAAGGCTCCCCAGTTGCATGTGGTTTCTGAGGGGGAAGGTCCAAAGGGGACTAATCTTAGGGAAGTTGAAGATCATGATATATGCTGCAACACCAAGTAATTAGTCCTCTTTTACGTGCAATGCAGGCGAGTTTCTTGCAACACAATCATTGTGAAAATCTGTTTCCTAATAAGCCACTTGGTAACCACATAGAATAATGTTGATACACTACTGTTGATAAATGTAATGAAACCAATGTTGGTAGTGGCGTTGGTGATGACAGTTGTTTGTGTTGCGTGGAATGTTAGGAGGAGGGAATGTGAGTGGTGGTGGTGTCCCTATTACTTCAACTAACAGCGTAGTGCTCTGGTATACGAAGACTACCACGAGGGCCTTACAACTGGAAGTGCACCTTACAAACTCATGGGCAAGGGTAGCACTGGTAGACATGATAAGGTCTGCTATTTATATGAACATTGTTTCATTATGCTGAGAAACTCAAGATGATCCCAGGACTACTATAATGGATCAAAAATCGTATAAACTTTCTATTTTAAGCTGGAAATATGGCATAACTTAGAAAAAGACTTCCTGACTTCATCATAAAGTAACCACGAACCCATTGATGTTGATGTGGTCTACAAGAGTGCAGAGTCCTGAAAAATCCCAACCCCTAAATTTCCATCATCTGTTGCTTATACCTCAAATCTACTAACTCTTGTGTTTATATATTAAATAATCACGTACCCCATCAACTTCTTGCACATATGAAAAACAGGGGGGCTACAATTCATGAAATAATTACTTGGAGCTCCAACTTGTGCTCCATTCTGAGCTTACCTCTTATTTTGGCGATTACAATCGAGACACAAAAGATTGGAAATCACAGTTTGGTAATCGTTTGGCAATCAACTGTATAGCACTCTTTACAGTCATGATAATGTCCAAATCGCCAGGTGACTTGAACCCACACATTCTATGGAGGCATCCTAGATCTGTGCTCTGGGCTTTCAACATTCTTCTGCCAGCTGTGTGTCTTCCATTGTATAGATATAAGGGTCTGATTCATTTCCCTAGGCAACCTCACTAGATATGGTAATACTATCCTTCCGGGAGGAGTATTCAAACGGAAACGTTTTATGTTCCCACTGTCAGTGGTATGATTTGTTGCTCATGTACTGTCTGGTATAATTCTATGAGTGTTCCTCTGTAGAGACCTTTAACAATGACCTCTGTGTGCAGTTTTCAGAACTACTTAGAAGCCGCCACTGAAACCTCTTGGGATACTCTAAACCCAGAACCAAACTTCCCATGAGATCTACCTCCTTCAGAAAACCATACTTATTACAATGGTTCTAAACTTCGTACACCTGAAAGTACTATCGCAGACTTGGCCTTTTGCCTATAGAAAAAAATCGTACCCCTGAATACTGAGGCTCTTCCAAATGCCCTTGCTGCTGCCAGAGGGAGCGTATGACAGAGCTGCGGCAAACAGAATGGAAAAATTTGGTCCAATGGTCTTAATGCTCCACCCCCTTCGCTGGGCATGAGGACATACAATAGATTAAGGGTAACAGAACTGGGCAGATCGAGCCACGCTATCCTTTGCATAGGGCGAATGAGTTAGTCAGTGCTTGGGCTGCTACATCAGCTAGACATCTTCCCAGTACCACACGGGCAAAATTAAATGACAAATATGATGCAAGGGAGAGACTTGTTTGCTTTATGCTCAGATAGGCAGATGATTGCAACATTCCTTTCACTACTTATGAACTTGATGCAGCAATAACTAAGGGTCAACTCCACGTCGCTGGTGAGGATGGTATTACTTACAACATACTCAGATTGCGGTGTCCGAGAAGTACCAGGTAATCCATGACTTGAATTATATAACTATGGCTATGTTACTGGGGAGCTCCCTCAATCTTGGGACAACAGCTCATCATTTCAATTCCGAAGCCCCAACTCAACAAAATGCATTTCGCCCAATATCTCTTTCTATCTGCTGTGTAAAACATTTGAGAGAATGATTCTTAATCGTTTCATGTAACAGAATCAAACAATTTTTGTTCTCACCGGTTACTTGGTTTATGCATGGAAGGAGGCGTGGCATCATTGCATAGCCACTTCTCACCCTGCTCACTGTCAGTCATACCTACCTTCCTTGACCTTAAAATCCCGCTGTTCGATGTAGCAACGCGCATGTAATCATTAGTGGAACTAGCAGAATGGATGTTGGAGGATGGCTTCTCGCTGGAGTAAAGGCTACCTGTCCACGAAAGTCGTCTGTGGTGTTCCAGGGACATAGAGTGTAACTAAGATTTGAATTAGGAACCCCACAGGGAGGTTTGTGCTCAGTCGCACACTGTTCAATTTCTAATTAATGACATTATTAATGTATGCCTGAGTCAGGCCCCATCTTATGTGATTAGGTTTGCTTGTATGATATAATGATTCACACCACCAGATTCTCCAACACACCCAAAACATTCTTAATCATGTACTTAGCCTCGTGTCAGGAACTGGGGTTGATTAACTCTACTGATAAAACAAAAGATACTCAATAGGCGTTCCTCTCGACAGAGAGGCACAGTTCGTCAGAATAACTCACAATTGCATGATGGGTCTCCTCTTTCTAGAATATGTAAGCAGATACAGGTATCTAGGCTTTGAGGTTCACTACCTTGGACCTGTTGTAACAGACTTTGTCGCCCAATACAAAGGAACGACTTAAGTTCACTTAGGATGTGGCAGGGCTAACCCCAGGTATGGTGTAGGTTAAATTGTGAAAATGTTGTATCTTGCTTATATTAGATATTGGTTGATATGCTCCGCACTATTGCTCTTGTGTCTAACTGGAAGCTTGGTGGGCTGGAAAACCTGCAGGAACGTAAGCAATGAGGATCCATTCCTAGGATGCCTTCGAACTGCCAAAATTTTAAATTATGCAAAAAGAACTTGATATTCCAAGGTCAGAGATCGTGTTACTGAAAGAAATATCCTAATTGGGGTTAATATGCTCAGGCAAGCTCATTCAAACCCCTGCACAGAAGCCCTCCAAACTTTCCTCAGCACTGGTGAACACTCTGGGTTTACCTGGAGTGTTCCTGGAGAGAGTTCCGGGTGGTCAACGCCAGAATCCTTCTATGTATACTGAGAAAATCATCGCCCCAATTAGGGGACATCTTATATAACTTCCAAATGTAAAAATTATGCTATTTACTATGGCTGGACACCACCTGTAAGAAGCCATTGTCACGAAATTTACAAACTGGCCAGAAAATTATTGCCTTCCTTGTCGCAGAAATATCCGTTGTGCAATCGCAAAAAAAAAAAAAAAAAAAGCAATTGCACCTTGTATAATTACTACCAATTCAGAGTCATGTACTTATATATCTGTTATATCTATGTGACTCTGATGGGTTAGTATTATACCCCTTAAAGAATATCTTATCATTTCATGTACACTTTTTAAATTACACCAAAGTGGTTGGGCCACTTACCTTTATATCCTACCTCTCACCCCCCTCCCCCTTTTCCCCAAAATTTTCCCTCCTTACCCTCCTTTTCCTTCCCCATCTCACCAAAGCTCTGGTCTGAACAAAAACAAGAACAAGACGAATATTCCAGGGTAGATAGAACAAGTGACCTGAAGAGTGTCATCATGGGCTTGGACTCCCTAGTTTTGAAGGTTCTCATTAGCAGATGCGATTGATACAATGTTATGGTCCTTGAGGTGAGATCCTCCGACATGATCACTCCCAGGTCTTTGACGTTGGTGTTTCGCTCTATTTTGTGGCCAGAATTTGTTTTGTACTCTGATGAAGATTTAATTTCCTCATGTTTACCATATCTGAGTAATTGAAATTTCTCATCGTTGAAACTTCATATTGTTTTCTGCACCCCACTGAAGATTTGGTGATGTCCGCCTGGAGCCTTGCAGTGGTATGCAATGGAAGGACACTGCTCATGCAGATTCGGGTGTCATCTGCAGAGGCAGACTCGGTGCTGTGGATGACATCTTGTCTATGTCGGATATGGAGGATGAGGGAACAAGATGGGAGCGAGTACTATGCCTTGTGGAACAGAGCTTTTTTTCACGTAAGCATGCCTCGGACTTTGTTGACGACTACTCTCTGGGTTCTACTGGAGTTTTAACTGGCAGAGATTTCGGGGGTTCAACGCCCCGCGGCCGGTCTGTGACCAGGCTTCCTGGAGATCAGAGCCTGATCATATGCTGTTGCTGCTGGCTGCACGCAACAAAACGTACGGAGCACAGCACGGCTGATCAGGAACTGACTTTAGGTGTGTGCCAGTGCAGCTGGAAGACTGCCATGGGTCTGTTGGTAAATCCCCCTTATGTGTGCTGGGAGGCAGTTGGAAAACAGTTCTCGGGCCCACTGACACTTATTGTATGGTCTCTTAAGTGCTAGTGAACCCTGCTTTCATTGGGGGGATGGTGCAATCGTCTTGCCAAGTCTTTTTGCTTTCGTAGTGAGTGATTTTTCGTGATGCAAAGGTTCGGTTTAGTCCCTCTAGGATTTACCAGGTGTATATAACCATGTATCTCTCCCTTCTCGTTCGGGATACAGGTTTAGGAACCTCAGCGCTCCCAATAATTTGAGGTGTTTTATCTCCGTTATGGCGCAGTGTGAAGATCCATCGACGACTTATCTTGTTATCCTTTAGCACCATATTTTGGCGCTATTACGCCACGGGTCACATTGTCGAAGGCTTTTGCAAAGTCTGTTTATATTACTTCTGCATTCTTTTTGTCTTCTAGTGCATTTTAGGACCTTGTACGTATAGTGATAAATAGTTGAGAACAGACAGGTGCGACCTGTTTCAAACCCATGTTGCCTGGGTTGTGTAATGATGGGTTTCTAGATGGGTGGGTTGATCTTGCTTCTTAGGACCCTTTCAAGATTATTTATGATATGGGGATACTAGTGCTATTGGTCTGGTAGTTTTGCTGTTGCCTTTACTGCCCACTTTGTGGAGTGAGGCTATGTCTGTAGTTTTTTTAGTAACTGTGGGTCGACCCCCGTGGTCATTGCTCCCTCTCCATAGGATGGAAAAAGGCTCCTTGCAGGTCTTGATGAACACGGAGTTCCCTGAGTCTGGCCTGGGACAGAGCGCATGGGGCATTGTCATTTATCGCTGTTCGAAGTCACTTTGGGTCAGGAGAACATCGGATAGGCTTGGTTAATCAAATTGTGTGGCTCTCTCATAAAAATTCATTTTGATCTTCAACTCTCAGTCTGGTTAGTGGCTTGGGACTTGAGAGCTCACTCATTTCCTTGCGACATCTGTGTAGGATCCATCTTGTTTAAGTAGGGGCTCAATACTGGACGTTGTTTCTCGACTGTGGATTGCCTAGGAGAAGAAATACTTTGGGTTTCTTTCGGATTTATTTTGGCTTTAGTTCTTCCCGCGATTCTGACTTCCTGAAGGATCCTTTAGCTTAAGTTCGAATGCTTTTTGCCATTTCTCTGACCAGTGTTCCCTACGCATTTCAGATATCTTGACCCTTTTTCGCCGCTCTGTTATTCTTTTCCGTGCCTGTAAAGGGGAGCGACTGTCTTTTCTATTTTACATCTTCCTCCTTTTTCTTAGCAGGAATAAAGCCTTGTGTTACATCGGAGTGCCACCAATGGTAATCTGTTCTAGGCATAAGTTGGGGTCTGTGTTGCTTAGTATATCTTCCAGCTTATATCGGTTAGGGACTGTGGTTTACTTGGTCCCACTTTATGTTTTTGTTATTGAAGTTTGAATTTGGTGATTGCTCCTGTGACTAGTCTCATTATGTCGGTCGGGGTCCCACGCATACATGTCTGAAATCTCAATTTTGTTGTGATCTGAGGATATTGTTTTTGATTTATGGTGACATTTCTTATCAGATCCTCTTGTTAGTGATGATGTGGTCTAGTGTATTTCCTATTCTTGTAGGCTCTATTATTTGCTGGTTTAAATTGAATTTTGTGCGAGGATTTAAAAGCTCGTGTGAGTGTGGCTTTCATCAGAGCTGCCTCCTGGTTGTTATTTACTGCCAACAATAATTATTTGCTATATTTACTCCAATTTTAGGTGCTTAAGTTGAAATCCCCCAGGAGCAAGATGTTGGGGTGCAGTGAGCTGGAGATTTTTCCAGACTGTGGTCAATTTTTAACAGCTGTTCTGGAATGCCATGGGATGTTGCATCCGGATGGTTGTAGAACTTCCCACAATGACTAGGTTTTGGTTCTCGACTATACTGCTAGTTCCACTACTCATTGAGGCATTAAGCAGTTGTGCAAACAAGAGACTCTGCAATGTACCGGCCAACCCCCCCCTCTTTGCTGTTCACTCTGTCACATCTGTTAGGTTGTAACCTGGGATCATATTCGTTGTCCAAGTGATCCCTTATGTGGGTCTCCGTGGAAAGCCGCAGACATTGCTTTCCTCTGCAAGCAGGTCCACGGATGAAAGGTATTTTGTTTGTTGCTGGCTTTGACCCTGTATATTGCCAAGAAGATGGTTATCGGACTGGTGAGTTAATGTTGGTACGGGGGGGTGATTTTTTTTTCCGGCATTGTATTGTATCTGTTGGTTTGGAGTGGTGGCCATCGACTGTGGTTCCACTCAGGAAATGATGGATTTGGTGTACGATTTCTGCCATTACCTGCCAGTTTTTTTTTCCTTGTTGGCCACTAAAAAACCTCTCCCTCTTGAGTGGCTGTGGCTACCCAGGTTTTCCCATGGCTGGATGTTTTGTATCTTTTTGTCCCTTTAGATGGTATGCCTGGCAATCTATGGTATAGCACAGTCTTTCCTGTACTGAAGAGGTACAGAGTTCTGGGTGAAAAGCTTACAGGAAGGGAGTTGCATTTTCCTGTTGTCATATGGGCATGGCATTTTCTAGGGTGGTCATAGTTGCACGTCCATCTGTTTTCCAGTTTCCCATGCCTGCAGATACCAAGTGCCTAGGATGTGCACAGGCTTGGTTTCCGTTTGCCTGGGGTTTTATGTGACTGTAAATCCTGTTGGTGCATGTTTCCATGTCTTACTCCATCCTCCCTAGCACCAACAATGGAGCTCCCACCAGCACTCTGTCGTGTGGTAATATATCCTCACTATTGCTGTGGAAGTCCTCTTGTTTGCTATTTCCTGCGGTATTTATAGTTTGCAATATTTGGTTTTATCTTATCTTTGACTACACTGTTTCCCTACTACGGCTCTGTCCCCTATGAGGTCATTTTTGGATTCCCTTCGAGTATAATTCCGATCTACCCTGGACAAAATCTCCAGCTTCACAATTACTGTCTCCAGGACAGATCTCCAGCTTCACCATTACTGTCGCCCAGGACATCATCTCAGCCTTCACCATTACTGTTTCTCCCAGGACAGGCACCGCCTTGCTTCCACCATTACTGTCTTCCCAGGACAGCACTATCAGCCCCACATTTACTGATACCAGGACTTCACCTCCAGCCTTACAGTTTCTGACTACATGGCAGTTGTCAAGGGGCAGTACCATTCAGGCCCCAGATTTTTTTTTCCCATCTGTTGTAGAAAGCTTCCAGGTTTTCTATGAAAGAGCTTTGTTGTGTCCTCTTTAATACCTTGTGATTTTAGTCCACAGATTTATCTCATTTGGGCATACCCAAAAACACTTCTCTGTTTTAATACTGCTTGTAGCTAGTTCTTGGATATCTGCACAAGGGGCGTGACACCAATTTCCACAAAAATGACAATTTATCCATGTGGAAGCCGTTTGTTTGATTGACCGCAGACTACACAGAGCTTCATAATGATTTGAATGGTTGATTTACTGTAATTCTACTAGCAACCTCTTGAATATTCTATTAATAACCTCCTTAAATGGAGCTCTAGCTATTTGTATTTCTGTTTCTAACTGTTTTTGTATATTGGACAGCTTACCGTGCACGTTCCTGATTTATATTTATTGTTTGTGTTTGATAAGGGTGCCTACAACCCCATCCGTTTACAGTCTGCTTTATTGTCCAACGAATCCGTTTGAAACCAGTCAAGGGTTCGGACAGTCAAGGGTTCGGACCAGTCGATCTGATCTGATCAGTGGGTCACTTATTTAAAACATACTGGTCGGTGATTTGAGCTAACACATGAAGGATCTACTGGAAATTATCTACCCAAGTAATGTGTGATTTGATTGATACAAAAGTATAACTTGCGTGTTGAAGAAACCGGTGACTGCTGGCAACTCCTACAATGATGAACGGTCGAGCCTCAACCCTTGTTTATCAATCGCTCTATCTAGCTTTTCTATTTTTTTTTCGTCTCCACCGCAATAAATGCTATATTATCACTATAGTTGACTGGGGGAAAATTTTTGGGGGAAAACCTTTTTCGTAGTAATAATTGCTTCTCATTGTGTATATTGCACCCCTGGTAACTACAGGTTATATAAATTCCAGTTACTTCTGGTTTTTTTAAAGAAAAAAAGAAACTAATGAAAAGACCCCCCTCCCCCTCCATAAATACCTTTAATTGGTTATTTTGCTATACAGCACTGTATTCTGGTATTCACTGGTATCACTAGATTATATGCGAGTAACTAGAAGGCAGGAAGTTTATTAAAACAGCTGCCCTGTGGAAAAGTTTTGGCGACTTCTGGCCCCTCCCCTTAAGGCCCCTTTATCACTTCATTTACAAATTACTGTTTTCAAAGACACTTTACCCTTTTATCATCAATATATGGGGAGCCACTGGTATACACATAATATTATACAAAATGTTATCAGGGGGGACTTTCTTTCCTCTGACACGAAAAGTTCAATTATATTTTTTTTTTCACACGGGAAAAGGGCCTATGCCCCCCTCTGGCAGTAAACTCTGCTAGGTAGTGCACATAATTCTCTTTTTTTGACTCAGTATATAATGTTTTTTTCCGCCCAGATTTGGTTCCAGGTTAGGGGGTGTATCTTTTAAGGATTGATGACAAAAATTTAAAGTTCAGACGTAAGAGTGCCGGGGAAAACCAGAAAACCCCGGGCAAAAAAGGGGGCCGCTGACACCCCCGTAGGTGGTCTCTTCTACCCAGATGGATCGAAAAAAACTGGAACCGACCTCTGCATGAATCGATACATTCTTGTAAAGAAAGGCAACAGCGGCACTTCTCACCCATGGAAATTTCCCCCTTTCCCAAACAAACATTTTCCCCTTTTCCCCCCCCAAACTACTTTTTAAAATCACAACCAAAACTTCGCCTTGAACCCAACATGAGGCCTTTAAGCTTTTTTGGAAAACTTAGTCCACAGCCACACTCTCGCAAAAATTATTAACGCTGATGGTTCTGTTCCCCAATTCATGGTGCAGCTGGTAGTGGTGCTGTTGTCGACGGTGATGGCCTCTTAAAAAAAATTGGAGCACCACAAATTTGGGCCTCTCCCCTTCAGACAGAACTGTTTGCCATACTCCTTGCTGAAATGATCTTTATCAAAGATTGACATTTTTAATTGTAATGATTCTCTGTCATCCATAAATGCTCTCAACTCTTTAAGAAAAATTTGTGGCATGCTTGTGTCGAAGCCGACCAGGTTTGGTAGGTTTGTGACAGTGGAGTCAGAGTGCACATGCCGGGGATTCCATCTCACATTGGTCTTCCGATGATGATAAAATAATAAATTGGCAAAGCTCTATGTTTTTAAAAGAGGGGTAGATTACAATTTTGTTGTCGGGTAGAAATTTTTGAGAACAATAATAGGGGAAAAGAACTTCGCTGAATTTTTGGACTTAAGACTCAGGGGGGGTTGACACTAGTGAGTCCATCTATCATCATTCTATCATGCAAAAGGACCACATGTCTATTACCTGGATTTTACCTGGGGGGAGTTTGGGGGGGTCAATCCCCCCCGGGCCCCGGTCTGTGCCCAGGCCCCGGGTGGATCAGCCCCCTATAAACCCCAGGCTGTTGCTCCCGGCTGCACGCAAACCAACGTACGAGCCACAGCCGGCTGATCGGGAAACGACTTTGGGGTGCTTGTCATGACAGCTTGAAGACTCCCGGGGTTCTTTTGGTAATCCCCCTTATGGTGGGGAGCAGTTAACGTTGGGCCCCCCTGACACTTATTTTTTGGTCTTTTAAAAACGTGTATGACCCCCCCTGCTTTTCATTGGGGGGATGGTGATCGTCTGCCAATCTTTTTTTTCGTAGTGAGTGATTTTCGGTGCAAGTTCGGTACTAGTCCCTCTAGGATTTTCCAGGTGATATAAACATGTATCTCTCCCTGCGCCCGGGGAAAAACAGGTTTTGAAAAACCTCAAGCGCTCCCAGTATTGAGGTGTTTTATCTCCGTTATGCGCGCCCTGAAAGTTCTCTTCATTTTCTTAGGCGGCAATTTCACCTGCCTTGAAGGTCTGTTAGAGTGCACAAAATTCCAGCCTAGATGAAAAAGTGACCTGAAGAGTGATCAGGCGTGGGCCTCCTAGTTTTGAAGGTTCTCATTATCATCCTGTCATTTTTCCCGTTTCAGATACAATGTTATGGGCCTTTTAAGGGGAGATCCTCCGACTAATCACTCCCAGGGCTTTGACGTTGGTGTTTTTGCTCTATTTTGTGGCCCGAATTTGTTTTGTCTCTGTGAAGATTTAATTTCCCCCATGTTTACCATATCTGATAAATTTAAAAATTTTCATCGTTTGAATTTATATTGTTTCTCCCCAGAAAAATTTTGGGTTTATGTCCGCCTGGAGCTTTGCTGGGCTGCAATGGGACAGTCATGCAGATTTTGGGTGTCTCGGAAAGGAAGACACGGTGCTGTGGTGCATCCTTTCATGTCGGTATAGGATGAGGGGGCAAGATGGGACGAGTCTGTGCCTTGTGGAAAAAGACCTTTTCACCGTAGCTGTCTCGGATTTATCTGTTGACGACTCTCTTGTTTTTCTTTTTGGGGGGAAATTTTAGATCCATCGACCCACTTTTCCTGTTTTTCCTTTGCAGCATTTTGGTGCGCTATTTCGCCATGGTCACACTTGTCGAAGCTTTTGCAAAATTGATATATTAATCGCATTTTTTTTGTCTTCTAGTGCATTTGACCTTTTCGTAGTGATCCCCCTAGTTGAGAAGACAGGACGACCTGTTCTAACCCTGTTGCCTGGGTTGTGTAAAATGATGGGTTTTTTAGATGGGTGGTGATCTTTTCTTAGGACCCCCTTTTAAAGATTTTTATGTATGGGGTTTTGTGCTTTGGTCTGTAGTTCTTTGCTGTTGTTGCTTTTTACTGCCCCCTTTTTGGGGGTGGGGCTATGTCTGTTGTTTTTAGTAAAATGGGGACGACCCCCGTTCCATGTCCCTCCATGGATGGAAAAGGCTCGTGATAGGGGCTTCTTGGGTTTTTTGATGAACCGAGTTCCATGGTCTGGGGCCCCGGGGCAGAGTGCATGGGCATGCATTTATCGCCCGTTCGAAGTCATTTGGCGTCAGGATAACTCGGATAGGCTTGTGTTAATAAATTTTTTTGGCTCTCTCATAAAAAATTTTTTTTGATCTTTGAAATCCAGTTGGGTTTGCGGCTTTTCTAAAAATGAGTCATATTGGGGCTTGAGTAGTCACTCATTTCCTTGCTGTCACTGTGTAGGACCCATCTTGTTTAAGTAGGGGCCCAATACTGGGCGTTGTTCTCGATTTTGATTTGGCATAGGAGAAGAAATACTTTGGGTTTCTTTCGATTTCATTTATAGCTTCTAGTTCTTCCCGCGATTCCTGACTCCTAAAGGATTCTTTTAGCTTAAGTTCGATGCTTGCTATTTCTCTGACCAGTGTCTCCCTGCGCATTTCAGATATATTGACCTCTTTTAGCCGCTCTGTTATTCTTTTCCGTCGCCTGTAAAGGGAGCGCCTGTCTCTTTCTATTTTACATCTACTCCTCCTTTTTCTTAGAGGAATAAGCCTTGTGCATACATCGAGTGCCACCGAGTTAATCTGTTTAGGCATAAGTTTGGGTCTGTGTTGCTTAGTATATCTTCCCAGCTTATATCGGTTAGGACTTGGTTTACTTGGTCCCACTTTATGTTTTTGTTATTGAAGTTGAATTTGGTGAATGCTCCCTCGTGACTAGTCTCATTTTGTCGGTCTGGGGCTCCTCGCATACATGTCTGAACCTCAATTATGTTGTGATATGAGTATATTGTTTTTGATATGGTGATATTTCTTATCAGATCATCATTGTTAGTGAATATGAGGTCTAGTGTATTCTCCAGTCTAGTAGGCTCTATTATTTGCTGGTTTAAGTTGAATTTTGTGCAGAGATTTAAAAGCTCGTGTGAGTGTGAGTTTTCATCAGAGCTGCCTCCTGGTGTTATTACTGCAACAATATTATTTGCTATATTCCTCCATTTTAGGTGCCTTAAGTTGAAATCCCCCAGGAGCAAGATGTTGGGTGCAGGAGCTGGAAGATTTTCCAGACAGTGGTCAATTTTTAACAGCTGTTCCTGGAATTGCTGGGATGTTGCATCCGGAGGCTTGTAGACTACCACAATGACTAGGTTTTGGTTCTCGACCTTTACTGCTAAAACTTCCACTACGTCATTTGAGGCATTAAGCAGTTCTGTGCAAACAAGTGACTCTGCAATGTACAGGCCAACCCCCCCCTTTTACCTGTTCACTCTGTCACATCTGTATAGGTTGTAACCTGGGATCCATATTTCATTGTCCAAGTGATCCTTTATGTGGGTCTCAGTGAAAGCCGCGAACATTGCCTTTGCCTCTGCAAGCAGTCCACGGATGAAAGGTATTTTGTTGTTTGTTGCTGGCTTTAGACCCTGTATATTTGTAAAGAAGAATGTTATCGGACTGGTGGTATTGTTGGTACTGGGGGGGGATTTTTTTTCCGGCATTAGTATCTGTATCTTTTTGGTTTGGAGTGGAGGCCATCGACTGTGGTTCCACTCCAGGAATGACTGGTTTTGGTGTACGATTTTCTGCCATTTCCTGCCAGTTTTTTTTTCCTTCCTGGCACTAAAAAACCTTTCCCTCTTGAGTGGTTTGTGGCTACCCAGGTTTTCCCATGGCCTGGATGTTTTGTATCTTTTTGTCCCCTTTAGATGGTTTTGCCTGGCAATTTATGTTATAGCACAGTCTTTCCTGTACTGAAGAGGTACACATTTCAGGGGGAAAAAAGTTTTACAGGAAGGGAGTTTGCATTTTCCTGTTTTCATATGGGCATGGCATTTTCTAGGGTGGTCATAGTGCACGTCCCATCTGTTTTTCCAGATTTCCCATGCCGCAGATACCAAGTGCATAGTATGTGCACAGGCTTGGTTTCCGCTTGCCTTGGGTTTCTGTGACTGTATTCCCTGTTGGTGCATGTTTCCCTGTCTTACTTCTTTTCCTCCCTAGCACCAACAAAGGAGCTCCCACCAGTTGTTTTTGGTAATTTATCCTCACTATTGCTATTGGAGTCTCTTGTTTTGCTATTTCCTGCGGAATTTCTAGTTTGCAATATTTTGGGTTTTTTCTTATCTTTGACTACACTTGTTTCCCTACTATGGCTCCCGCCCCCTATGGGGTCATTTATATGTTTTCCTTCCTGCGTAAAATTCCCCCGCTACCGGACAAATTTCTCCAGCTTCACCATTACTGTCTCCCCAGACAGATCTCCAGCTTCACATTTCTGTCTCCCAGGACAGCACCTCCAGCTTCCCCATTACTGCCCCCAGGACAGCACCTCCAGCTTTACTATTATGCCCCCCAGGACATACCTCCAGCCTTACATTTGTGACTCCCATGGCCAGTATCAAGGGCAGTCCCATTCCCCCAATTTTTTATGTTCCCTCTGTTATAGAAGCTTCCAGGTTTTTTTATAAAGCAGCTTTGATTTTTGGTCCTCTTTTTAATACCCTTGTGTTTTTTATCCACAGATTTTCCTCATTTGGGCTCCCCAAAAACCCTTCTCTTTTTTTAATACTGTTTGTAGCTATTTCTGGGATATCTGCAAAAGGGGGCGTGACCCCAATTTCCACAAAATGACGTTTATCCATGTGAAGCCCGTTTTTTTGGGACTGCCCACAACTACACACAGCTTATAATGATTTGAATGGTGATTTCCCTGAAAATTCTACACAACCTTTAAATATTATATTAAAAACCCTTTAAAATGAAGCTTACTATTTGTTTTTCTGTTTCAACTCTTTTTGTATATTGGACAGCTTACCTTTCACGTTCCTGTTTTTTTAATGTTTGTTTTTAAAAGGGGGCCCCTACAACCCCATCCTTTTTTACAGTCTTGGATGTCACACCCCCCCGGCCCCGGCGGGGTTTACAAGTATTTTTGGCGGGTTTTTAAATACCACCACGGGGGTTAGCCCAAACGAAATGTAAACTTTGCCAGAGGACTATTGTCACACCCTGCGTCATTTGTATGGAGTGCAAAAAAATTAATGAATTTAGAAACAACTCACTCAAATGTTCAAGAAGGGCTAAGTTTTTTACCCACGTGGTATATGACAGACCATTCTGGAGAAATCCCCCGATTTTGCAGCTGTAAATAAAAGAATTAAACATGTTAGTTACCATTTTGTCCTAGGCACTTCGATTAGCATGGCCCGGGGTTTGGGGTGGGGGTGGTGGGTGGGTTTGGTTTAAAAACCGGTTTCCGGGCTTTTTAAACATAAATCTTCAATTATTTCTCAAAACAAAATATAAATACTATACATCTAAAATGGCTTCACAGGGATGGGTGATGTTTTGATATGTCAAGAGAAAAGTTATAACTACGGCCCACTATTTAAACTCCCATGTAATCTGCATCGCTGAAAAATGGATAAAGAAGGGAGAGAATCACCACCAGTGTTGGTGCCTGAACCGCCAAACTGTTGTTGTTGTTAAGGGCCCCTGGGTGGTGAGTATTTCCTGCTGCTGCCCCCCACGGACCATATCACTACAATCTCCCCTTCAAAAAATATCAGAGACAGTAATTCCCAAACTGTTAGGGGGGGCGACGTCCACGTCCCGACCTTCGTAGCCCTTGAGCCTCTTCACCAGGTTCGATATTTTCCAGCGGGGTTTGATTAACGCTGGAGCAGAATCCTCTATTTCCATAGGGTTCCAAGGGGCTTTCCGGGAAAAACGAAGCACTTTCAATTATGGTGTATTTTGGATTCCCACTAAGGGGGGATTCAACTGGGGCTAAATGTCTTGTAGATACTGTAGTCTCTTCACCATTTTGGTAGCGAATGTGGGGTAAAATGTGGATTGTTGCAGGAGCTCTACCTCTTCCACAAAAGGATCCGTTTGTTCATCCTAGGGTGTTTCAGGAGAAGGGGTCCCGGATGACTAACCAAGTGGGCACGGAGGCTCCCATAGAGGAACGACGTGAATGTTGAGGGTTTTCATGAGGGGTTGCATTGTACTGTGCAAGCTGATCTAATAGGTAAAAGGCATCAGTAGGACAGTTTGCCGTGTTGAACAGGTAATTGCGCGTTTAATGTCATTGTAACTCCCTTTCCTATAGTCCATTGAACCCCCCCACTTGCCATTGCCTTGGGGGTTGTAGCTTGTTTTTCTGCTGCGGAAAATACCTTTGCTACCCAAAAAAACTCCTAAATTTGGGTTACTCATGAACGAGGACCCCCTGTTGAAGGATATAAGCTGGAACCAAAAATGGGAAACCCGTGAAAGACAACTAATAACAGTGAAGCAGCCAATTTGCACGGGGAATAAAAAGGGGAAACCTTGAATATTCATCTACTATGTTAAGGAAATACCTATTCTGATTTGTGCTTGGTAGGGGCCCTTTGAAATCTATATTCAATCTTTGAAGGCGGGGTGGATTTTATGAGGATCTTTCCTGGCTGATGAAAGTTTGGCTTGCACTCGCACATACTCGCATGCCCCCTGATCATTTGTCGCACTTTTTCCCACTGAGTAGGGCATGTTCTTGTTGACAAAAGGTACAGGCTGTAACCCGGGGGTGACACAAAGCCTTGTGGATAGCTGAGAGGATTGCAATTGACATGCTGCCCCTGGGGGCCCTAGAGAATGCATCAGGTGAGATGTTCTCTTGACCCGGTCGGTACAGAATATCAAAGTCATAAACGAATTTCCATCCCCCACGTAATATCTTGTCTTTTTTATCCTACTTTTGGCCTTTGTCGAACATATACATCACGGCCCTTTGGGTCGTCCTTATGGGGAAATGTTACCAGTTAAATAATCCCCTCCGTGGCGAATGCTTCTATGAGGGCCCTGGCTTCTTTTCACAGCAAATAACTTTTCTCTGACCTTAAAAAGTTCCGAAAGAAGGCAAACTGGTCGTCCTCCCTGAGAAAGACTGCAGAAAATGGCAATGTCAGATCATCCTTTCCATTCAAAGGTAGGGACTCATAAGGGTTTTGAATACTGATTTTTTAAATATTTTTTAGATATGGAAAGGGTTTCTGTTTTTCCTTTGTAAGGGAAAAATGTGGGCCCTCAATGGGGGGACTTTATTTGAATAGTTGAGACCCATTGTAGTAAAAACAAAGAGACCAAGATTTTTGGGGTGATTTTTTGTCTTGAGGCTTTGGGAAGTTCCCGTAGAGGTCGAGTCGTTCGGGGTTGGGGAATATTGAACCTCCTTCCACTACAAAACCCAAGGATGCTAAGCCTTTTTTTAAAAAAGTGCATTTTTTTCCTCATTGAAACTGATTTTTTTCTTTTTTTGGCGGCTTCCAAAAATTTATCAAGGTTTGCATCATGTTCCCCCTGGGTCTTTGCCACAAAATGGTAACATTATCTAAATCGCGTAGGTTCCCCATGAGTTGCTCTTCCCGAATAGTTATTCCCTAATTCGTTGGAAGCGGGTACCCCCCTTTGGGGCTCCAAAAAAAGGTCTGGTAAACTGATACAGGCCATCACTAGCCTGAAACGCTGTGTATGGTTTATCTTCATTCTTATAGGGACTTTAAGATAGGGATCTGCAGATCAATTGTGTAAACACGTGTACTGAGCATTTTGTTCACTGTTTCGTCAATTCGAGGTGGGGCCCCCTCAAGAAGTGTAAATTTTTTGATTGTCTCAGAGTAATCGATGCAGTCTCCGTTCCCATCCCAACAACCCCCAAAAACCCGTGCACGCCAAGGGGGAATCACTCGGTTTTAAAACCCCCCCCCTTTGCGCCTCTAAGTTTCTTTCTCAATGAAAAATCCGATCCCCATAAAATAGCGGGGGGACTTAGTGAATAGGATGCAATCGCGGTAAGATTTGCAAAAAAGCTTTGGGGGTCTACCCTTAAAGTGCTAAGTCCACAACAACAAAAGGGGCATTCCCTCCATATGTTAAGGTGACACTCCTGCAGCTTGAAAAATCCTGACCAAGTAAAATCAGAGGACAGTTGTGGCAGAATAGCTAAAAGTACATTTTATAAACCTTTCCTTTAAATCTGAGATTTACCTTTCAAAACCCCAAGTTGATAGAGGAGATTTTTATTTCCTTTGGGAAAAACGGTACCCGATGAGGTGTAGAGTCAAAGGGGAGCCGTTTAACTAATCAAGGTTGATGAAATCTCTGAGCTCCCCTATCAAAAAGACCATCTATTTGTTCCTTTGATGAAAAACTTTCACAAATGCCTTGACAGTGAATTTGGAGTAGCCGCAGAAGTCACGTTGCTAGAGTCGCATGATCAGGAATGTGTGGGGGACTAGCTCTTTTTGATGCATTAGACGAATATTTAGCAAAGTGACCTTTTTGTGGCATTTTTGGCACATTGCTTACGAGCAGGGGCACTTTGGACGTGGTTCTTGAAAAAAAAAAAAAAACACACCGTAAAATCTGGCTTTTCACGAGGCAGGGTTCCCCCCCGTAAAATTTTTATTGCAAAGTCTTGGTCGGAATTGCAAACACTTTCCACCGGAAGGCTGAGTGGTACTGTATACCAGTTCTTCTGGGCTGAATCTAGAGCTTTGCCGGGCCAAAGGCAGCGGTAATCGAGAGTTTTATTCTCCAATAAAAGCTGCCCTTATTATTGGTTTATTTTCAGGCCCCCGATAAAAGCACCCTGATGGACCTTTACAATATGGCAGCTGTCACTGCTTGGAAGTGACATCCTTACCCAAAAATTTTTCGTGCTTGAAAATATTCCTCTAAGGACTCATCAATCTGTGGCGGGGGAGTTGCAAGGGGTTTTGCGTGCAAAGATTTTTATTTTTTAGGTTTAATATACTGAGATTGAGGGGGTTGATAGATCTTCATAGGTATTACATCAGAAAAAGCCTCATATTCTTAGGTGACACAAAATGATGACAGACTTAGTTTACTAGATCTTCTTAGGGAAGGCTCCCCCAAAAGTTTTCGAAAGTTTAAACCAGTGCTTCCATTCCTGAGCAGCCCTTGATAAGTGGGGTCACAGTTAGCCTCTCAGGTTTCGTAAACGTCCCTGTTGTGATGTAGTCTAGCGCAGGATCCCACCAGGTACCCAGATTCTATGTTCAATAAAAATTGGGGTGATAGAAAACAGGAAAATTTTCCTAGGCTTTTTTTTGAAAATAGAATCTTCTGTACTTCTGCAACAACAAAAAATAATACTAGACTCTAATAAAGGCCTTTTACAGGGGTGGTATTCTTGCATATTCTGAAAAAGTTATAACTACAGGCCACATATTTAAATCACCATGTAATCTGCATCGCTGAAAATGGATAAAGTAGGAGGAATCACACACCATGTGTTGGTGCCCCTACAACGCCAAACTTTGTTGTTGTTAAAGGGGCCCCCCAGAGGTGGGGCAGTTTATCCTGCGCTGCTCCCCCCAGGACCTTTTTCACTCAGTGTGTGAGTTTTTGTGTATGTGTATGTGTGGCCCTGTGTTGTGTATGTGTGGTGTATATGTGGTGTGTGATGTATGTGTGTACTCACCATTTTTACTCACCCATTTGTGGGTTGCAGGGGTCGAGTTCTAGCTCCCGGCCCGCCCTCTTCACCGGTTGTACTAGGCCCCTTTTCTCCCGCCCATGAGCTTTATCAAACCTCGTCTTAAAAATGGATGGTTTTTCCCGCCTCCCCTACGTCATTTTTAGGCTATTCCCTGCCTTAAACTCTATGTGTTGGTGTGTATGGTGAGGTGTCTATGTGTGTATGTGTTTAGTTTTCCCTTTTGTCCCAGGCACATGTCGATTAGACACTAGGCCTGTTGTGGGGTGTGTAGGGGTTAGGTGTGTAGGTGTGTAGGTTGTTTAGTTATTAGTTACCCTTTTGTGTTGGTTTTGTGTGGGGTGTGTGTGTGTGTGGGTGGTTGTTGTGTGTGTGGTTTGTGTGTGTTTGTGTGTTTCTCACCTGTTTGTATCAATTTGTGGTTCAGGGGTCGATTCATAGTCCCGGCCCCCCCCCCTTCGCTGATTGCTACTTGGGCCTTTTCCTCCCTGCACCAGAGCAATATACCTCGCCCTTTAAAAATATGTATGGTTTTTCCCCCCTTTTATTACCACTTTTTCCTGGCACATGTCGATTAGACACTGGCCTGTTGTATAGAGCATGTGTGGTGTGTGTTGTGTGTGTGGTGTGTGTTTTGTTGTGTTGTGTGTGTGGGGTGTGTGTGTGGTGTTTGTGTGTTTTGGGGAGGGGGTGTGTGTATGTGGTGTGTGTGTGTGTGTGTGTTGACTGTGTTAGTTTGCCATTTTGTCCTAGGCACATTGTTCGATTAACACTAGGCTGTTGTTATGAGACGTGTGTGTGTGTGTGTGTGTATGTGTTTGTGTGTGTGTATGTGTTGTTGTGTGTTGTATATGTGTGAAATTGTGCTTGTATGTGTGTGTATTGTAATATATGTGTGTGTAGTATTGTTATGGTGGTTGTGGTGTATGTGTGTGTATGTGTGTGTGTGTGTGTGTTAGTTATCATTTTGTCCTAGGCACATGTCGATTAGACACTAGGCTTGTTTGTTGTTTTGTGTGTGTGTGTGGTGTTGTGTTTTGTTTTGTGTGTGTGTGTGTTTTGTGTGTGTGTGTGTGTGTGTGGTGCGTTGTGTGTGTTGGGGTGTGTTGTGTGATGCGTTGTGATGCGTGTGTGTGTGTGATGCGTGTGTGTGAGGGGTCGGGGTTGGGGTGTGTTGATGCGTGTGTTGTGTGTGTGTGTGTGTGTGTGTGTGTGTGTGTGTGTGTGTGTGTGTGTGTGTGTGTGTGTACTCACCAAGTACTCACCTAGTTGAGGTTGCAGGGGTCGAGTCCAAGCTCCTGGCCCCGTTTGTGTGTGTGTGTGTGTGTACTCACCTATTTGTGGTTGCAGGGGACGAGTCACAGCTCCTTGCCCTGCCTCTTCGCTGATTGCTACTAGGTCCTCTCTCTCCCTGCCCCATGAGCTCTATCATACCTCGCTTTAAAACTATGTATGGTTCCTGCCTCCACCACATAACTTTCTAGGCTATTCCATGGCCTGACTACTCTGTGACTGAAGAAATACTTCCTAACATCCCTTTGATTCATCTGAGTCTTCAACTTCCAATTGTGACCTCTTGTGTCTGTGTCCCATCTCTGGAACATCCCGTCTTTGTCCACCTCGTCTATTCTGTGCAGTATTTTATATGTCGTTATCATGTTTCTCCCCTGAACCCTCCTGGCCTCCAGTGTCGTCAGGCCGATTTCCCTCAACCTTTCTTCATAGGACAATCCCTGTAGCTCTGGGACTAGTCTTGTTGCAAACCTTTGGGATTTCTCTTAATTTCTTGACGTTTCTTGACTGGTGTGGATTCCAAACTGGTGTTGCATACTCCAGTATGGGCCCGAGTAGATGGTATACAAGTCTTTAAACGAATCCTTACTGAGGTATCGGAACGCTATCCGTAGGATTGCCAGGGCCCCCCGTTTTGCTGCAGCAGTTATCTGATTGATGTGCGCCTCAGGAGATATGGTCGGTGTTATACTCACCCCCCGAAACTTTTTCCTTGAGTGAGGTTTGCAGTCTTTGGCCATCTAAACTATATTGTGTCTGCGGTCTTCTTTGCCTTCCCCAATCTTCATGACTTTGCATTTGGAGGGTTAAATTTAAGGGCCAGTTGCTGGACCAGGCTTGTAGCCAGTCCAGGTTCTTTGTATTCCTGCCTATCCCGTCCCATTCGAATTTTTTCTCATTTAAATTCACTCATCTGCAAAAAAAGGACACTTTTGAG
>NW_026483255.1:17500-24999 GCF_026875155.1 Cherax quadricarinatus | reverse complement strand
TCCGCACACTCAAATCTATGTCCAGTTTTCGTGATGCTTGTTTTGTCTATGAGGGGAATTCACAGCATTTTCCATTCTTGAATTAAATATTGTGTAAAACTAACTTATTTAGAGCGTAAATAACTTGTCGAATTGTCGCTGACTGTCGTCCCCACACAGCGAGAGATATTCTCTAGCTCCACTACCTGGGTCCAATGAATTGTTTGCCGGGTGTGTGAGTAAAATTATATAATCTTGTAACTACATATACTTTTAACCTTTATGATATTTATACAAAAAAAAAAGTTAATTTACTTTTGTCTGCAGAGATAATTTCATTAAAGGCATTCAAAACAGTCTTCATGCATCTCTTTAGGTCGGAAATTAAAAACGCCTCTGGATACTCTGAACGTCGAAATCTGCAATAAAACAAGTTTTTTTTTTCCCAGGCAGTTTATGTAATTAAACCACCAAGCTTTGGTAAGAAACATAGTCTCCACTTTTATATTCTTAGAGGGGGAAGTGTTTAGGGGCACTGAACTAGGGGTGGTGCTAAGAAGGTGCTGGAGTGAAATGGAAAAGGGTGTTCTGGGAAGGTACTGGGGAATGCTGGAGAGTGAGGAAAGGGAATACGGGGGTTTTTGGGGGCAAAGTGGAAAGAAGGTTCCAGCATGAGGGGAATGGGAGGTACTACTGAGTGATGGAAGGGGAAGCTCTGGGAGCATGCTGCGGGTGATTGAAGGGGATGGAAGGGAGGTAATGGGGAGTGTTTAGAGGACTGGGCAATGCTCGAGTAGCCAGGAGGTGCGGGTTTGCGTGATGAAAGTGCTTGAATGATGCTGGTATATGCAAGAAATACTGAAGTGCTGATATAAATGGAAGTTTTGATGTGTGATGGAAGTACCTGAAAGGTGGTATTAGGGGAGGGAAGTGCTAGTGGTGATTGAAGTCCTGGGATGGTTCTAGTGCAGTATGGTGCTGGAAAGGTCCTGGGAGGTCCTCGGAAGATGCTGGGAAGGTCCTGGGAAGGTCCCTCGGAAGATTCTGGAAGGTCCCGGGAAGGTCCTGGGAAGATGTTGGGAAGGTCCGGGGAAAGGGTCCTTGAAAAAAGCTGGGAAGGTCCTGGGAAGGGCCCTTGGAAATACTGGAAGGCCCTTTAAAAAGGGGCCTGGGAAGATGCGGGAAGGGCAGGAAAAAACACAAGGTTCTTGCCTGAGAGAGAATATTAATTTTCTCGGTGTCAACAATCCCTTCTCCCTGAGCCCTCGTCACTTGCAGTCAAGCAATACCAGGGAGTCTGATGTTACATGGTCACGATGTGAGTAACAGGGCTCTGTTAGTGCCTCTCTCACTCTTTATTTTTCTGGCGTTATTTCTTTTAACTGGGTGAGTAACAGCGCTCTTGTTGCCTCATTCACTGCCTGTCTGGGGTTACGTGTGCATGTGTTACCGGGCGAGTTACGGGGTTTGCTGTACTGCCTCTCACTCTGACGGCTTACGTGTGTTCCGTGATGAACGTAGCGGGGCCCCTTTGCTGTTTCCGTTTCCCTCTCTGACTGTCTGTCTCTGAATTTATGCATAATCACGGGCGAGGGGCAGCAGGCCTCACTCTCTGTCCTTTTCTCTTTCCTGTTTGAAGTCACATGTATCATGTTGATGAAAGTGACAGTGTGTTCTTCTGTCTCTCTATTCTTCTCTATTTTCCTTACTGTAACTCTATCTACATGTCTATCTGTATCTTCTATACGTCTGTTTCTTTGCCTGTTTTGTTTTCCTTCCTGTTTGTCTTTCTGTCAAATTCCTACCTGTCTTTTATTTTTTTTTAAATTTATCACGGACTTCTTCCTCTCTTCTTTCTCTTCCTCCTCCTCACCCTCCTTCACTCCCCATGTGTGCAGCATGTTAAACAGAATGCTAAGTTTTATAGCGGGAACTTCGGGAAACAAAACATTTGAAACAGAAATCAGTTCTTCAGTGCACACGAAGCTGCTAGCATTTGCCTAGCACAAATCATTTGCCTTGCACTAGTACTTGACTAGCACTAGCACTTGCATAGCACTAGCAATTGTCGCACGCTGGATGTCTGGTCCAGACTTGGTCTTCAGATTACGTAAATAACGAAAAAAAAAACTGAAGGGCAACAAGCTCGAAAACCCAATTAAGAAACAAAATCTTGAAAACAAAGTAACTTAAACCCTTTAATTCTGTTGACGTGATAAATGGAGACAGTAAGGATATTCATACATTGAGATGTTTTACAAATTTGATACGAACAAACAGGATGAACTATCCAAATTGAAATTGTTTCAATAACGCAAATAGGGAACGGAACCCCAATGCGAAGGAAAAACGAAAAGGATAATGTAGACTGTAAGAGCTGGTTGGACCAGAACGCTGTGGCCCCAGTCCAACAAAGATATTAAATTACACAACTTCCAGAGTGATCGGTTGACCATGACCGACAATTAATAAATGTTGTTAAAAGCACAGGGGACAGGTGAATTATTTGAAGATTTGTGAGTTTGATTTTGAACTTGAATGTACTAGAATAAAATTAGCTCAGAGGCACCCACACCACCGTATGTCCTCGGATCAAGGTAAAACACTTTAGCTCTACGGGGTTGCTTGTTTCTTGTAGGATTGCGTGGTCCTGTGGGTTAAAGCGTCATGCGTGATTTTCGCTCACCATGAGGCAGGCCAAAACGACATGGGTTCGAATCCTCGCTAGTCGCATCTTATAAGTTTAAAGATATATTTTTCATTAATGTTAATGTAAAAAATTTTTAATTTTGCCCCAAAAAAAATCTTAGAAAACTTACCTAACCTTATTATAACAAGAACAATTTATTAAGCCTAACCCAACTAAATATATTTTAGTTTTGTTTACAGTAATTTAATACTAAAACACAGTGAAATATTTTTTTTTTTTCTTTTAGGTTCAGAATGATTTTGGCGAAATTATTGCATACACAAAATTTTCACTTGTCCTATATGGCAAGATGAGCGTTGCTTTTTTAAGCCAAGATGGCAAGTTCTGCCTATTGGGCACGACATATTTTATATAAAATATATATATATATATATATTTATTATATATATAAAATATATATATATATATATATATATATATTTTTTTATTAATTTATTTTTTAATTGGGTATCGCAGATTTTCTCTTGGGGCTATTTTTCAAAATGACTGCTAGTAAGTTAGAGATTCAGAAATAACATGTGCAGCCAAACGAACTTTTTAATGTTTTTACACGACTCTCATCCAAATTCATCGAGACATAATGATATGTTTGTAAAAATATACACATTGTGTTATCGTAGGTTTATATTTAGTTCAAACAAGTCATATCACATTAAAAAAAATAATCTCGTATTCCTAACTGAAATAATGTGTTCAAAATTAAAGTTCCATATCACATGAATATCCAGTAATTGTTTGAATAAAAACATATCACTATAAGACAAGGAATGCGATGCTGTGTATTGCACTGTCACCCACGGCGTCTTGCTTGTGGCTGCCAGACAAGACTGACTCAGGTCAGGACTGCGGAAGTAGGAAAATATAAACACAAATGCAGTATAATGTGATCCTTTATTGACAACGTTTCACCCACACAGTGGGTTTTTTCAAGTCACACACGGATCCGGTGTGACTTAAAAAAGCCCACTGTGTGGGTGAAACGTTGTCAATAAAGGATCACATTATACTGCTTTTGTTTTTATATTTCCATTGTGTCTGGTATTTTAAACCATTTATTTCCACCGGAAGTAGGAGAAATTGAACTCGTCAAAGGTATATCAAAGGTAAGGAATGAAGAGAGAGATTTTGGGGAGAACTTTTGTACATTACTTCTAAAAAGTAGTTATTTATTATTCATTGTTCTTTATATCTCATGAAGGATCTTGGTGTTTGATACATGGAATGGCACGTTTAGCAGATGGCAATGGTGCTTGATGTCATGGTATAGCACGTACAGCAGCGTTACCAGTGACACTCGCACACAGCCATGGGTATGATCCAGGATGATGATGCCATGTGGGCGGGCCAAGGGTAAGAATGTTTTTCAAAGTAGAGTCTCCTGGAGGTGAAGTGATAGGTTTTGCGTGATGTTCTGCACTAAAGAGCCGTATTAGTGGAATGAACCAAGCCAAGGACCAGTCAGGGGGGTACATTTGCTAACGCAGCAAACATCAATTTCAGCAGAAAACAAGATAAGCAACATGTACTTAAGATATCAGCTCTACGTCCACCTATCGCTGCTACCCAATTTCCCCGAAAATCTTTCTCGACATCATTGTGGTACAGGATACCTCTTTTTTCCTGAACCCTTTTTGTTGAATAGCCCACGACACAGCAAGTCTCAGGAACCCAAAAAACTTCAACTAAACGCTGTTTACTCGCGTCTCGCCTGAGGTAAACACAGTATCACAAGCCATACTTGACAGCAACGTGGTGGAAGCCTCGTCCTGTGACGTCAAGTACAAACAGACTACACGACTTACTGCCTACAGCTATCATGACGGATGGGAGGGCAGGAAATGAGTTACTATTTCGACATTACATAGCAAAATGGCATGACTTATAAATATTAATAATACGTTTTGTAAACAAATCACAGATCGGGGCAGACTTCAGCACAGCAAAAAAAAAAAAAAAAAAACTCAGGCTGGCTGAAAAGAGGAAAATGTCTATTTAAAATATGTATAAATTAATAAAGTTCACCTATAAGAGGTAATAAGCGACAACATTCTTGCACAGAGATCTTATATTACTACCTCGGCTACAAACAAATTTCTGACTTACACAACAGTTGTGCATACATTGTGTCATATCCAAGCTTTCAATTGTTAGCAGAGCGATGTGTGGGAGGGACGTCGCCAGAAGGTCTGAAGGTTAGACTCACTGAGGAAGAGAGCAAGGAAGTTTTGTCAACCTGTTGAACATCCGCTGCAATTCCTGGAAAGTGACCAAAATTTCTTCGCATCGATGAAAAATTTAGATTCCTCATTCATGGCGAGACTTTCAGTCATTAACACGAAATCAGACAAATTCATTATCAGCATACACAACACAATGTTTGCACACTCAACACCTAAGTGGTATTAGGTCTTGATCAATGCACACATAAGATGAATCCCGAATATTTCTGCATTGTAGCAGAGCTGTGAAGCAAATGTAATACGACGTACTAGTACTGCCATGACGGCAGTTGAGTGCGTCAATATCCCTAATAAAGTGGAATGCACTGGTACCTGGAAGAATTTCGTTATCTGGCAGTTCCTGAGATGCAGAGTCACCGAGTCCAACAGAAACTTAGCCTTGGGTTATAATCCATGCCTTTACTGGGTATGAAAACTGGAAGAAAACCTCATGGATAGCCTTTGACACAAAGAAATCTGTGCCTTAGTTGCCTCGCCTGACTCGCCAAATCCGCTTTAAAAAAGGATTTACGGTAGTGTTGTACAAACAATCATTCGTCGTCCAACCTAAACCCAAAAAGCATGGACTGGGAATAGAGTCCACCTACTTTGGTAGCATTGCAACATGTGTTTATCACACAAGAAGACTGCATACCAAGCTGGCTACTGCTGGTACCAGATATTTGGGCATAGTCCCTGATTATCCTTTGATTAAGCAGAAGAATAAGCGGGAGTCGAACCGTAAACCATCATATAGCCGGTCCAACACTGCAACTACTCAGCCATAGAACTTATGCATGGACGATGGTTCGAATCCTCATTCATTCTTTGGGTGTATTCACTGATAGCACTGGTCTAAAGTCAAAATGTTTCGGAAATTGAATTAGTCATTCCCTTTTCTAATTATGATCGGGGAATGCGGAAAAAGATGCTTTAAAAAATACTCCGGCGGTTGGTGTTTCCTTGACATGTGAGAAGAGGTAAACAGAGGTAAATAAACTGAACAGGCAAAAGAGTTTTAATTCAATATATGATATGTAATTGTTTATAAAATATATAATATTCCTATATTTCTCATCATAGAAATTTCTTCAAGTTTCTTTTTTTTTTTTTTTTGAGGGAGGATGGGGGCAGGTTTTTTACTGAATGTACCATCAATTGTATAGCTTAATATTAATTGGGCACTGGGGTTGCATTAGTTTATTCCTGGAAGACGTGCAAAATACATGTGTCAAACTTTTTAGTGTTTACTTTTGACACTGACTTTTTTTCAGCCAACTTAGACAAAGATGCCTCGTAATTGTGTGAACAGTGCAGATATCTTCCGCTTGTTTGTGGAAAATTGTCTTGTTTCACCTAACCTAGCGAGCAACGTGGTGAACATCTTCACTAGGTCATGGAGAAACCTACCAGGGAAAATGGGGGTCCATCATTCCTATAAGATTACTTATAGAAGCTCAGAAATTCAGCGGTAAAGCATTGGTTAATGGTTCTGTCAAACCAAGGTTTAAGCCACCCCGTCCATCTTTTTTGTTTATTCACACACACACACCCACGCAAGTGAAGTAGTGGAGGCAGGAACCATACATAGTTTAAGAAGAGGTATGATACAGCCCCAGGAAGCAGAGAGAAGACCTAGTAGCGATCATTGAAGAGGCAGGGCCAGGAGCTGAGTTTCGACCCCTGCCAAACCCCAATTAGGTGAGTACAATTAGATGAGTACACACACACACCAAGTGCAAAGTCAAAGAAGATTGGGGAAGGGCAAAGAAGACCGCAGACGGAGTACAGTCAAGGGGCCAGAGACTACAAACCCCACTCAAGGAAAAAGATCTTGGGGGGAGTATAACACCAGGGACAATCTCCTGAAAGCACATCAACCAAATAACTGCTGCAGCATATGGCGCCTAGCAAAAACCCCAGAACAACATTCCGACATCTTAATAAGGAATCATTCAGGACCCTGTACACCGTGTACGTTAGGCCCATATTGGAGTATGCGGCACCAGTTTGGAACCCACACCTAGCCCAAACACTAAAGAAACTAGAGAAATGCCAAGGTTTGCAACAAGACTAGTCCCAGAGCTAAGAGGTATGTCCTACGAGGAGAGGTTAAGGGGAAAACAACCTGACGACACTGGAGGGCAGAGAGATAGGGGGACATGATATCGACATACAAAATACTGAGAGGAATTGACAAGGTGGACAAAGACAAGAAAGTTCCAGAGATTGGACACAGTAACAAGGGGGGCACAGTTGGAAGTTGAAGACAACATGAAAACACAGGGATGTTAGGAAGTATTTCTTCAGTCACAGAGTAGTCAGTAAGTGGAATAGTTTGGGAAGCGATGTAGTGGAGGCAGGATCCATACATAGCTTTAAGCAGAGTATGATAAAGCTCACGGTTCAGGGAGAGTGACCTAGTAGCGATCAGTGAAGAGGAAGGGCCAGGAGCTCGGACTCGACCCCTGCAACCTCAACTAGTGAGCTAGGTGAGTACACACACACACACAGCACACACACACACACACACACACACACACACACAACCACACACTACACACACACACATACATACATACATACATACA
>NW_026483255.1:0-15000 GCF_026875155.1 Cherax quadricarinatus | reverse complement strand
ATAGAGTATAAGTATGTATCCCCAAGTGAGGAACTTTGAGATGTACGGTAACGAGAACCACATTCACGAAACAATTAGCATGTTCACGTTCCTTATGGCAATTTATTAAACCAGCATCCTAGAAAAGCTGGCATAACTTTAAAAAAATCCTGAACGGTAGAGCTTCAAACTTTCATGAAAGGTGTCAGAAAATACGACGACGGCTGAGATTGAACTTGAGAAGTGTTGTGGGTTCAAGTTTGACCATTTTGTGTTAAATTGTAAGATATTTTGTGTTAAATTGTGAGATATTTTGTGTTAAATTGTGAGATATTTTGTGCTAAATTGTGAGATATTTTGTGTTAAATTGTGAGATATTTTGTGTTAAATAGTGAGATATTTTGTGTTAAATAGTGAGATATTTTGTGTTAAATAGTGAGATATTTTGTGTTAAATAGTGAATATTTTGTGTTAAATAGTGAGATATTTAGTGTTAAATAGTGAGATATTTTGTGTTAAATAGTGAGATATTTTGTTAAATAGTGAGATATTTTGTGTTAAATACTGAGATATTTTGTGTTAAATAGTGAGATATATTTTGTGTTAAATAGTGAGATATTTTGTGTTAAATAGTGAGATATTTTGTGTTAAATAGTGAGATATTTTGTGTTAAATAGTGAGATATTTTGTGTTAAATAGTGAGATATTTTGTGTTAAATAGTGAGATATTTTGTGTTAAATAGTGAGATATTTAGTGTTAAATAGTGAGATATGTTGTGCTAAATAGTGAGATATTTTGCTGTTAAATAGTGAGATATTTTGTTGTTTAAATAGTGAGTTATTTTGTGTTAAATTAGTGAGATATTTTGTGTTAAATAGTTGAGATATTTTGTGTTAAATAGTGGATATTTTGTGTTAAAAATAGTGGAGATATTTTGTGTTAAATAGTGAGATATTTTGTGTTAAATATGAGATTTTTGTGTTAAATATGAGATATGTTGTTGTTAAATAGTTGAGATATTTTGTGTTAATACTGAGATATTTTGTGTTAAATAGTGAGATATTTTGTGTTAATAACTGCGTATGTGTGTTAAAAGTGAGATATTTTGTGTTAAAATAAGTGAGATATTTTGTGTTAAATAGTAAAAGTGAGATATTTTGTGTAAATAGTTGAGATATGTTGTGTTAAATAGTGAGATTTTTCAGTGTTAAATAGTGAGATATTTTGTGTTAAAAGTGAGATTATTGTGTAGTGTTAAATAGTGAGGATATTTTGTTGTTAAATACTGAGATTATTTTGTGTTAAATAGTGAGATATTTTGTTGTTAAATAGTGAGATATTTTGTTGTTAAATAGTGAGGATATTTTTACGTTAAATGTGAGATATTTTGTGTTTAAATAGTGGAGATATTTAGTGTTAATAGTGAGTATTTTGTGTTAAATCACTGAGATATTTTGTGTTTAAATAGTGAGATATTTTGTGTTAAATAGTGAGAATCTTTTTATTCATGTTTCATGCTCTAAAATAATTTAAAAGTTTAGGTTCTGAAAAACTTCAGTATTTATGTTTGATGCTCTTAGGGTCAGGTAGTAACTGTTAAGGTTTACCATTGCGTGGAATGCAACTTTGTGATGGAGTAAATAGTAAAAAACTTTGAATCGATTGTAGTCTGAACATAGATGGGAGAATGACTAATTGATAGGGCTTCAAATTTTACACTGGGTGAGCTTTTTTGTAACAATGCTTGTCATTCACTTTAAGCTACGTAAATGTCATTTTGCCTGTTTTGTTAAGCATTTTGTCCACCATTTAATAAACCCAGAGATTGGACACCTCTGATCACAGCTTCAACCTTAATTCCTGGTTTATTCTTAATCGTGACTACTCACATTATCAAGGAAACTATTGATAAGTTAAAGCATCCATAGGAAGGTATATAGGGGTTCTGGCCAACACCTCCCTCTATCAGATCCAACAACGGTTTTTTTTTTAAACACCTGACAGCGCCGCCGGCCCGACTGGAAAGGTCATTCGCACAACCACCAACAAACTATTCTACCCAAGAAAAATTTTAAAAATTATTATTTGTATAATGATTTATTAATTCTTCCCAAATTCTTTAATTATATAAATGGATCTAATTTATAATAAACACAAGGAGATATTCTTATTATTGTCCCAACAAAACTGCTTTTTATGAAACAAGATTCAATAATATTCGTCGCACCATGGACTTGGCTTGATACTACTTCTCAACTTTTGAAAATCAATGGAATGGTTAAAAATCTCTTACATGATAAATAGAGCATTGGAATCTTGTCCCAGTTCTAAATGCTATATTTATGTTGTTTTTATCTTTAGTTCGAGATTTTTACCAGTTTACCGTAATACTTTATCGCAATTTTACAAGGATCTTATAGACACATCCTTCCAGCATTTTGGGGGGGGGAATTCTTTACCAAAGTTTTTTTACTGTTTCAAGATTTTTGAAGACAACTTTAATATTAAAAAGTCTTAGAAAGAGAAGGCATATATCAACCAGTTTTCATTTGTTTAGGGAAGAAACCAACTATATTTTTAGTTTGAAATAACTTTTTACCAATCAAAAAGGACATCCAAGACCTTATCAACTAAAAAATATGTTGGTGCTCCCTTACCATGAAAAACTGGTTGATATGCCTTCTCTTCTTAAGACATTTAATATTAAAGTTGTATTCAAAAATCTTGATACAGTAAAAAACTTTTGGTATTATAGAATTCCCCCCAAAATGCTGATGGATGTGTCTATAAGATTGAATCTGTATCTGGTTTCTAAAAGCGCAGTTTTTGACAATAATATGAATATCTTCTTTGGTTTATATAATATTAGATCCATTTATAATTAAAGAATTGGGAAGAATTTAATATTACACTGGACAAAATAATAATTTTCTAAAATTGTCTTGGGGTATGAATAGTTTGTTGGTGGGTTGTGCGGAAGGACCATGTCCAGTCGCGGCCGGCGCGCGACGTCAGGTGGTTTTTAACCGTTGTGGGTCTGGATAGTGAGGTGTTTGGCCAGACCCTTATATACCTTCCTTGGATGCTCTTTTACTTTCATAGTTCCTTGATAATGTGAGTAGTCACGAAAGCGCATGGAAATTTCTCTATTCTTTCACAGTTGTTGTTTTGCTTGACATATATCTATATATATATTTATATATATATATATATATATTTTCATATATAATATATTTATTATATATATATTTATATATATATATAATATCCTAAACTGAGTCAGCTGATATTAGTTAAGGTAGCTATGAAAATGCAGCCCTGCAGCAGCAGGTGCATACTCAGTCCATGCAGCAGCAGGTGCATGCATCGCATCCATGCTGCAGGCAGGTGCATACATCAGCCATGCAGCAGCAGGTGCATACATCAGCCTTGCAGCAAGCAGTGCTGCAATCTGCCATTTGCAGCAGCAGGTGACTAACATCAGTTCATGCAGCAGGCAGGTGCATGCATCAGCATGCAGCAGCAGGGTGCATACATCAGCCATGCAGCAGCTGGTGCTATACATCAGCCATGCAGCAGCAGGTGAATACAATCAGCATTGCAGAGGTGCATACATCAGCATAGCAGCAGCAGGATGCATATATCAGCCATGCTGCAGCAGGTGCATAAATCAGCCCATGCTCCGCTGCAGGTGCTAATCTGCCATGCTGCAGCAGGTGAATACATCAGGCCATGCAAGCAGCATGGTGCATAAATCAGCCATCGCAGCAGGCAGGTGATATTCAGCCATGCAGCGCAGGTGCATACATCAGCCATGCAGAAGCACAGGTGCATACTTAGCCATGCAGCAGCAGATGCATACATCAGCCATTACAGACAGCAGGTGCATTACTTCAGCCCATGCAGCAGACGGTGCATACTATCAGCCATGCAGCTGCAGGTGCATACATCAGCCATGCAGCAGCAGGTGCATACATCAGCCTTGCAGCAGCAGGCGCATACATCTGCCATGCAGCAGGCAGGTGCATGCATTTCAAGCCATCGCATGCAGCCAGGTGCATGCATCAGCCATGCAGCCCAGAGGTGTATTACATCAGCCATGCTAGCAGCAGGTGCAATACATCAGCCATTGCAGCTGCAGGTGCATACATCAGCCATGCTAGCTGCAGGTGCATAACATCAGCCCATTGCAGCTGCAGGTGCATTCATCAGCCATGCAGCAGCAGGTGCATACACAGCCAATGCAGCAGCAGGTGCATACATCAGCCATGCAGACAGCAGGTGATACATCAGCATACAGCAGCAGGTGCATACATCAGCCATGCAGCAGCAGGTAATACATCCAGCTATGCAGCATGCAGGTGCATTACATAGCCATGCAGCAGCAGGTTGCATACACAGCCATGCAGGCAGCAGGTGATAAATCAGCATGCAGCGCAGGTGGCATACATTAGCCATGCAGCAGCAGGTTGCATACATCAGCCATGCAGCTTGGCAGGTGCATCCATCAGCCATATGCAGCAGCAGGTGCATACTCATCAGCATTGCAAGCAAGCAGGTGCATACATCAGCCATGCAGTGCTCAGCAGGTGCGAACTCACCAAACCAATGTTTTATAATTGGACTTCTCTAACACTAAGTCCAAGTTTCAGAGTAATGTTTACTTTGAGTTGGTTTTCCCTTCCTTTTTTCGGTATATTCATGATGTAACTCCTGCCCAAAGTGTCTTTTTCAGCGAATCGTGAATCAGTTTTCAATAGGACCGATGGCACTGTAGCTGACACTTATCTATAGTGAGGATGTCAACACTGCTGAGAGCTTTTATATTGGCTCCTTACCGCTGCCTGGCACCTTACAAATTGTTAGTATCTCACCATTGTTAGTACCTCACTATTGTTAGTACCTCACTATTGTTAGTACCTCACCATTGTTAGTACCTCACCATTGTTAGTCCTTACCATTGTTAGTACCTCACCAATTGTTGCTCTTACCATTGTTAGTACCTCACCAATGTTAGTACTTACCATTGTTAGTACCTCACCATTGTTAGGACCCTCACCATTGTTAGTACTCACCATTGTTAGTACCTCACATTATTAGTACCTCACATTGTTAGTACCTCACCTTGTTAGTACCTCAACTATTGTTAGTTACCATCACCATTGTTAGTACCTCACTATTGTTAGTAACCTCCACACATTGGTTGTACCTCACTATTTGTTTGTACCTCACATGTTAGTACCTCACTATTGTTTTAGTACCCTCACCATTGTTTTGTACCTCACCATTGTTTGTACCTCACCATTGTAGTACCTCACCAATTGTTAGTACCTCACTTGTTAGTACCTCACCATTGTTTAAGTACATCACATTGTAGGTACCTCACTATGGTAGTACCTCACCTTGGTTAGCTACCTCACCATTGTTGTTACCTCCACTATTGTTAGTCCTCTCTATTGTTAGTTCCTCACATTGTTAGTACACCTCACATTGTTAGTACCTCACTTTGTTAGTTCCTCAGCCCATTGTATAGCCATCTACCATTGTTTGCACCTCACCATTTGTTTTGCTCTCTTACCTTTGTTAGTACCCTACATAGTTTGCACTTACCATTGTTAGTACTTACCATAGTTTTTCACCTTACCATTGTTAGCACCTTACCATTGTTAGTACTTACCATTGTTAGCAACCTCACCATTTGGGGTTTTGCACCTTTACATTGTTAGTTCCTCCACCATTGTTAGTACCTCACCCAGTGTTAGAACCTTATTATTGTTAGCAACATTACTTTGTTAGCACTTACCATTTGTTGACACCTCACCATGTTATATAATTCTCCATTGTTAGCACCTTACCATTGGTTGCTCCATTACCATTGTTAGCACATTACCAATTGTGGCACCTTACCATTGTTGCACCTTACATTTGTTAGACATTCCTTGTTTATCAACTTACCATTGTTAGCTACTTACCATTGTTAGTACCTTACATTGTTAGACCTACATTGTTAGAACTTTACCAATTCTGCTAGCACCTTACCATTGTAGCACCTACTCCATTGATAGTACCTTACCATTGTGGTACCCTTACCATTGTTAGCACCTCACCATTGTATAGCACCTTACATTGTCTTGGCTCCATACTACCATTGGGTTAGTACCTTTACCATTGTAGTACCTTTCCTTTGTTTTGCACCTCACCATGTTAGCATCCTTTCAATTATGTTAGCACATTAACAATTGTTAGCACATTACCTAGTTAGCACTTGCATTGTTAGCACCTTACCATTGTTAGCACTTACCATGATAGCACCTTTACAATGTTGGCACCTCACCATTGTATTACCTTACCATTATTAGTACCTTACCAGTGGTTAGCACCTTACCTTGTTAGTACCTTACCATTGTTAGTACCTTACCATTGTTAGCTCTTCACCATTGTTAGCACATTACCCATTTGTTAGCACCTTTACATTGTTAGCAACCTTACCATGTTAGCACCTTACCATTGTTAGCAACCCTCTCCATTGTTAATAACCCTACCATTGTTAGCACCTTCCAGTGAAGGCACCTCACCATGTTTGTAATTCACCATTGTTAGCACTTACCATTGTTAGTTCATTTTCCATTGTTAGCACTTACCATTGTTAGCACCTCATAGTGTTCAGTACGATTAACCATTGTTAGTTCTTTTTCCATTGGTTAGCATCTTGCCATTTGTTAGCACCTTACCATTGTTAGCACCTTACCATTGTTAGCACCTTGCCATTGGTTAGCACTTATATTGTTAGACCTTTAATTGTTTAGCACCTTTACCATTGTTAGCACCTTACATTGTTCGTTACCTTACCATTGTTGGCACCTCACTATTGTAGTTACCTCTGCATTGTTAGTTCCTTACCAATGTTAGCACCTTACATTGATTAGCACTTATTATTATTAGCACCTTACATTAGTTAGTACATTTCCATTGTTGGCACCTCTCTATTGTTAGTACGTTACCATAGTACTTTTTCATTGTTAGCACCTTACCATTGTTCAGCACCTTTCCATTGTTAGCACTTTACCATTGTTTGTACCTTACATTGTTAGTTCCTTAACATTGTTAGCACCTTACCATTGTTGGTACCTACTGTTGTTAGTACATAACCATTGTTATCACCTACACATTTGTTGGCACCTTCACTATTGTTTGTATCTTTCCAATTGTTATCACTCCTTACCATCGTTGGCACCTACTATTGTTAGTATCTTACCATTGTTATCACCTTACCCATTGTTGGACCTAACTATTGTTAGTATCTTACCATTGTTATCACCTTACCATTGTTGGCACCTACTATTGTTAGTTCTTACCATTGGTTATCACCTTACCATTGTTGGCACCTCACTATTGTTTGTATCTTACCATTGTTAACACCTTACCATTGTTGGCACTCACTATTGTTAGTTTCTTACCATCTGTTATCAACTTACCATGTTGGCCACCTCACTTAATTGTTATGTATCTTACCATTGTATCACCTTACATTGTTGGTACCTCACTATTGTTTAGTATCTTACCATTGTTATTCACCCTTACCATGTTGGCACCTCATATTGTTAGTATCTTACTATTGTTAACACCTTATCCATGGTTGGCACTCACTATTGATTAGTTTCTTACATTGTTAACACCTTACCCATTTGTTGGCACCTCCCCCACTATTGTTAGTATTACCATTTGTTAACACCTTATTTAGTTTACGACATTTCAACTTTGCTATTCATGTCACTATTGAGACATAATAACTATGTTAACCTCTACTATTACTTGTTACCGTTCTCATGATGGTACACACACTCTGGTTGGCACCATCGCGCTTCTCGGTTGGCACCTTGATAACTGTTAGCATCTTGCTATGCTGGCACCTCGCGTGCCTATGAGCGATAACGCGTCAAGGTTTGAATCTACTGGACTAGCCTTTTAAAAGGTTCATGAACGTTGATTATGTAAGAGGATAGCAGCTGCCTCAGGACTCGTCATTTACACACTGGTTTCCTCTCCATGTACTACACATGTGGTTCATCCTCTCTCCACACCTCTCACCCCTGTCTCCTTCCCCATCTCTCCCTCCTGTCTCTCCCACCTCTCACCCTCTTGTTTTCTTTCCTCCATTCTCCCTCCTCTCTTTACACCTCTCCCTCGCACACTTTCTTCCCACCTCTTCCCTCCTCCTTTCCCAATTCTCCCTCTTTTCTCTAACTTCTTCCTCTCTCCTCCTTCTTCTTTCTTGTTTACAGTCTTCTCCCACTTCGTCCTTTCCAGAAGCTTATCTGGCGCTTCGCCATGAATATAATAAACTGTTTATTTGGTTTTTTTTGATTCTGCGCGGATCCGAGAAAGGTAGTATCCCTCGTTAAACAAATAATCCAGTCACTGAGTCTCAATGCATAGTGACTGGAAGATGCATGGTGTGCGTCTTTAGTTTCTAATGCAATCTAATATCGGCACGGAGATCTGAAAAACGTAATCAGAAGAAACGCCACAAGTTAGCTACATGTGGAGACTAATACCCAATTCCTTCAATAAATATTAAAAAATTAGGAATCTCGGCCAATAACTAATTGAAATCATTACACTAAGAGATACCAGCTTTGAAGCCAAGCCTCATGAAGGGGCATCTCTTGTTATCTCAGAGTGAACAGTATCCTAAAGCACACAAGCACATTATGTCAAAAGCTGCCCAGAAGCTCAAATGTCAAAATTATCAGCTTTGAAGGTGATGTCAGTTATATAAGGCACTCAAAAAATAAGGCATGAACAAAACAGAATTTTAGGTTTTGGGTAACTGACACAAATTTTTTCCCCAAAGGTCTTGACGCCCAGCATAAAAACAAACCTCAAAAAAAAGTGACTTATTTTGACCAGAAGAGACTTTTTCCGTTATTTCACAGACACCAATTTCTTATATTATTGGGCACATTAAAAACTTACACAACCCAATGAGGCGAAGCTTTCTCTGAAGAAAACACGTCAGCACAGAGTCTACGACCCGCTTACACGATGTATTTTCAAGTCACTGCCCCGAAACCAACAAAATTTGCCTAAACTTAAACCCCCAAAAGATGCGTTTCATTAAATCATACAATGCCTCAGCCAATAATACAGGGGCAGCGCTAACCCATAGGAGCTGTATTTGTGCCTTGGGAATGAAAGGCATTAGATTTATCCATAGAAGAGGAGAATAAGTCCAGTTCCTTGGATCAAGAGCCCTCACCAGCATCATGGCAACCCCTTGGAGGAGATATACTCAAGTTAAATTATACTATTTAGAGATTAAAAAGTGACATTATACCACCTTCACACTCCATTAACAACAAAAAACAACAACAACAACAACAACAACTTTGATAAATTAGACACATTGAAACCCTTTTGGGGTATCTTTATTGAGGAAACGTTTCGCCACACAGTGGCTTCATCAGTCCATACAAAGGAGAATCTTGAAGAATAGGAAGAGAATGAGGTAATCAGTCCCTCAACCTTGAGTCGATGTGGTCAGTCCATCAATCTTGAATAGAATACGGCATACGTGCTGAGAAGGAGCTTATATATACCTTTGGGCAGGAGAGGTAAAGCAGTCAGAGGCAGTGAAACACTTTTTCAATGTTGAAGTAGGTCGTGCCCAAGAATTGGGCAAGCGAAGAATTCCCAAGTATTAAGATCCCAAGAAGATGCAGTGTCTGACAGTTTTGTAGATGAACGGTATTATAAGCTCCTTCTCAGCACGTATGCCGTATTCTATTCAAGATTGATGGACTGACCACATCGACTCAAGGTTTTGAGGGACTGATTACCTCATCTTTTCCTTTCTTAAAGGGATTCTCCTTTGTATGGACTGATGAAGCCACTGTGGGCGAAACGTTTCCTCAATAAAGATACCCAAGAGTTGCACATGTGTCAAATTTATCAACATGTCGGTTCTCTGAACCATTCATCTACAAAACAACAACTTTCTTCAAAGTAGGATACACGAGAGTTGAAATTTTGAAGCCGATCAAGAGATGTTATCGAAGTTATTGAAACCATTATGTGAAATTTGACACCATTATCTGAAGTTGTTGAAACCCTTATAATTAAGTTACTGAAACCATTATATAAAATTATCTAAACCATTATATAAAGTGATTGAATACCATTATATTTAAAATTATTGAAAACCATTATGTGAAGTTATTGAAACCATTATATGAAGTTATTGAAACCATTAAAGTGAAGTTATTGGGAAAACCCTTATGGAAGTTTTTTGAAACCATTATGTGAAGTTATTGAAACCATTATGGAAGTTATTGAAACCATTATGTGAAGTTATTGAAACCATTATGTGAAGTTATTGAAACCATTATGGGAAAGTTATTGAAACCAAATTTTGTAAAGTTATGAAACCATTATGTAAGTTATTGAAACCATTTTGTGAAGTTATTTAAACCATTATAGAAATATCTTTTTTAAAATGGAGCAGAAGCCGCTACCTGCATATTTAAGTTGCTCCAGGAATCTTCCCTCAGGGTTTTTGTTAAACCGAAGTTGAACTTTGAAAGCGATTAAATAAGGCGTTGCAAAGTTATAACTGAAAACCTTGAAGGAAGTTAGTGGAAGACAGTGTTTATCTCTTGTATAAACTCCAACAAAAATGCAGAATTTAAAGGCTCATTAAACTTGTGAAAGTCAAAATACCTTTGAAATAAGAGCTTTTCATATTTATATTTCTCGTTTTTCTCTTTTTTTTTTTTGGTACAATTCTGTTTCATTAAAAATCCTCTACAATCCAATAAGATAAAATAACTGATTTCGTGTTTTTCAAGAAAATCCCATGTAATGTGTATTTTTGTGCATAATTGGGAAATTGGCACCTACACAGCCCAAATTCAGTACAAAATTAGATCCAAATTAAGACACATCACCGCTTAGTGTTTGAAATTGATCAGAAGCATTCTCAAGCTATCACATAGAAACCAATTTATTTATTGAAATTTACAAATTAAAGTTTACACACATCTCATAGAGAACGGCAAACTTTACTTAATAAAGCCCGCCAGCACACACCAGTCAAGGCATCTTCCAGTAATTACTCTGAATCCAACGATTACAAGTTTTTCAATACGGTAAAAAAATTTTTATTTGGGGCTGCATCAGCCTTAATATTTTGAAGCCGACCAGAAAAATTCATTCCTTAGTTACCGAATGAAAATCAACATCTTTATTCATTTAATAAACTGGCGCTAAGAACACGATCCTTATATTCTGGAAAACACACTAAAGATTCTGCATGATTACTACTATCATGTCCGTCATATGTATCAGGCATTAAATACATAAGCCATTCATAACAGGTTGACTCGAATATATTTAATGCTTTTAACTTGAATCAAAATTTACACTGCGTTACACTTGAAGTTGCTAAATGTGCACAATTACATTTGCACTGCTGGCATTCTGAGGTAAGCAGCAGAGGTTTTTGAAGGTTATTATGCCAATTCCAGGGGTCATGGAGTGAATTATACAACTTTGGGCACAGTTCATTCTAATAGTTACCTGATTTGCCATAGTGCCGACAATCTTGAAGCCGATCAGATTAGGCCGTCTCCTTTCCATTAACAAAATAAAAGCAAAATTTTACAGGAAAGAAAACAGAAATTAACAGAAAATCAGGCTTCAACTTCATCCTGTTCCCTACTTGTATGTCTCATAACAACAAAAATGCTTTTAAAATGAGCGATGTAGGTAACAGCTCTTAGCTTGCCAATAAAGTTAGGAACCCTTTAACCTGAAAAATAGCTTGTCAATAAAGCTAGGGATCCTTAACCTAACCTTGTCAAACCCTGTGTAAAAAAAAAAAGTACCTCATCGGGAATAAAAAAAATAATAAGCAATAAAATTGTTGTTGGTAGACAGAAAGCATCACGATAAACAGGAAATGAGTGGAATCCTAAAAAAACAGTGTGAGCCCAGTGTTCACAACTCATTAAATGACAGCAAGGTAGAGAATTCAGAAACATTTTCACTCCAGCAGAAGGCCGAGCAAACCAACTAATTGACATTAGTACAAATCCTATAGATTCAAATAAGAAATGGATAACATGCCCACTCACTCAGCACCGGGACCAGATTCATGGAATGCTCTGTTTATAAGTGAAATACCGGAGGCCTTGAAGAGTGCAGACATGGCCGTTTGCATAAGGGGGGTAGTCGAGCACTAGCTAAAAATTGCAGACCATAACCCTAATTTCCCTTCATCATAAAAATTTTCGAAAGAGTGATGAGACGGCAGATTACAAATTTTATGGAGCAGCACAACCGCATAACCCGACCCAGCATGGTTTAGAGCAGGACAATCACGTCTGTCACAGCTGCTGAACCATTATAACAGAATTACGGAGGCATTGGAACACGGCCAAAACGCAATGTGATTTACACAAATTTGCAAAGCCGTTGACAAATGCGATCATGGAGTGATAGCGCACAAAAATGAAGGTCCATGGCATTACGGGAAGGTAGGCAGATGATTTTCGTGTTCTTAACACACAGAACACAAGTAGTAGTAAACAGCGAAGTCAAAAGCTCAGCGCCTCAAGGCACTGTCCTGGCACCTCTGCTGTTTCTCATTTTCATAGCAGACATAGATCAAAACACCCGTCACATTTTTGTATCATCACTTGCAGATGACACTATAATAAGCATAAAATCATAGGGGTAGAGGACACTGAAAAATTACAGAAAGACATAAACAGTGTTTCCAGTGGCAGTGACTTCAATGGTGAAAGTTCCAGCTGCTTGGGTTTGGAAAGAATGAAGAATTCAAAAGGAACACTGAATACAAAACTCAAGGGGGTCACCAAATAGAACGAAAGCAACACGTAAAAGACTTGGAAATAATTATGTCAGCTGACCTTTCTTTTAAAGACTATAACAAGAAAAAAGATCAAGACATTCAGGAGGATGACGGGTGGGTATTGAGAACTTTCAAAACAAGGGAATAATGCGACTGGTGACACTTTAAAAATCGTTAGTGCTCCCTCATTTAGAATATTGCTCTGTTCTGACGGCCCCGTTCAAAGCAGGAGAAATATCAGAGCGGGAAAACAAATACAAGAATCGTTTATGGTCATATTGAACAACCGTCAAGTCTTGAACATGTACCATTGGAGCGGAAGAGAAAGAGAGAGAAAGAGATACTTGATAATATTACCTGGAAAGTTTCTCGAGGACCTGGTCCCAAATCTGCACACTGCCATAACAACGTATTGGAGTAAGAGATATGGGAAGAAAGTGCAAAATAAACCCAGTGAGGAGCAAGGGTGCGGTTGGGATAAGGGAACACTGAACAACATTCGGGTCCCAGACTATTCAACATCTTACCAGAAAGATATCAGAAACACGGCTGGAACAAGTGTAGAAGCCTTCAAGAGGAATAAAAAAACAAAAAAGGCACAATAAACCGTGACTGGAACGATACACAAATAACCCGCACATAGAAGAAAGGAGCTTAGGACGACGTTTTGGTCGACTTGGACCACTTACAAAGCCACACTGTGCGACTTTTGTAAATGGTCCAAGTCGGACCGGAAAGTCCGTCCAAGCTCCTCTCTTCATGTACGGGTTTTTTGTGTTCAAGAGAAACTGGACAAATATCTTCACCAGAATGCCAGATCAAACAGGGTGCGATGGATATGTGAGGCAGCGAGCCTCCAGCAGCAACAGCCTGGTTGACCAAGTTAACCCCAGATGAGCCTAACCCATGGCTGGGCTCCAACAGTAGTGAAATTCTCGAAACTCTTCGAAGGTATAAAAGGTACATCCCCCTTTTAAGTACTACATACTATTACTGCGTTTTATAGGATGAAAAAATTTACATCTAATGCCGTCCTGTAAAAAAAACGAGTTCATTATTTTTGTTATATTATTATTATTACAATCAAGGGGGAAGCGCTAAAAACCCGGAGGATTATACAGCGCCTGGGGGGGGGGATGTGGAAGGCATTCAGGCTTAATTTGGGAACTGGAGCACAGATCCAATTCCCTAAATCAAGAGCCCCTCAAACCCAAAATCAAGGAACCTTCCTTGAGGGTCATTATTTTGTACACAGGCAGGATGGCGCATCTTTTCTCTGTCTTGCGTATACGTAAGACGGCAGATAAATTTTAACGAATCTTCTACTTATATCAACATACACAGACCTTTATTTTCCTGTGTAATGTTTTTACTTTTTAATTTCTACCTATATTTAAACATACATAAGAACATAAGAATGGAGGAACACAGCAGAAGGCCTACTGGACCATACAAGGCACGTCCTTATGAAACCACCACTACCCAAAGCTACACAAGAATTTACTCCCGCAGCCACGAGACCAAACAAACCCAGCCCCTCCCAGTCATATATTTGTCCAATCTCTTTTTAAAGCCACCCAAGGTCCTTGCCTCAAACACCCTGCTCGGAAGATTGTTTTCCCAAACATCCACCAGTACTTACCTATGTCCTCTCTAAATCTAAATTTATCCAACTTAAATCCGTCATTTCCGATTTTTAACTGGGTTTGACACCCTCAGTACTTTATTAATATCACCTTTTGTTTATCCCCCTCATCCACATAATACACCTCGATGATATCTCCCCTCATTCTACGTCTCTCCCGCGAGTAGATATTCAAGGCTCTAAGTCTATCTTTATTTCGAGATTCCTTACATAGTAAATTATTTTAGTCATTTTTCTTTGTAGGCTCTCCAATGAATCTATATCCATTCCCGAAGTAAAGAGACCAAAACTGAGCGGCATAATCCTAATGAGGTCTCACTAGTGATGCATAGAGCGGTAAAATAACTTTTGGAATTCCGTTACTTATATTTCTTGAATAAATCCTAGTAATCTGTTAGCCTTATTGTGCACACTTTGGTACTGCTGTCTTTACTTTAGATTTCTGCTTACATGACTCCCAAGTCTTTTTTACTTCTGATGATCGCTCAACATCACCTTTTT
>NW_026483244.1:0-25525 GCF_026875155.1 Cherax quadricarinatus | reverse complement strand
GTGAAAAAAAAGGGAGATCTTCGTTTCTAAAATACTTAAACCATCCCTCTGGCACTAACAGTCATTGCAAGGCTTTTGTTATTTAGATACATTTTTTCCCCAAATCTCATTTTTCCGGGTTGAAACAACAACTGAACCTCTTGACCATGTCTCTATCCTTTTTAGGCATTAAGGGGGGCTGCCACGTGATTGGCTGATTAGATACGTGTATTAACGGGAGGTGTACTTAATAAGTGGCCACTGAGTGTATATACGTCGAAAGATATACACTTCTTTGTGTAAAGGTTCTTAGTGTCCACTGCACTTATCTGATCTTTAACTCCCCAGGGTGAGGTGAGCCATCCAATACAATCAGTAAATTTGCTTAAACATGTAGTCCGAAGGTTAGGTATTCTATACAAAACACACACACACACACACACACACTCGCAAATACAACAGGCCTAGTGTCTAATCGACGTGTGCCTAGGACAAAATGGTAACTAACACGCACACACGAACAAGAGGAGAAAGGGGTGGTTGGGAATTGGGTTTAGGGGAGGCTCGCACGCACACGTTTCTAAAAGAAACTATGCGAACACAGAGCAGAGAGATAACTAAATAGATAGAAAGAGCGATGATATGCCAGAGAATTTGATAAAGCAAATGATGGATACTAAACTGGCTTCGCACCTCGAGCGGATGAAGAATGACAGTACACTATGTGAATGAGAACCTGTGTCTCCTGCTGATTCACCAAATGTTACTGTCTGCTGCTACTGTGTGACCCTGCAGCTAATGTACATAATGCTCTTCTCTGTTGGTATTGTTTTCTCCTGTCTGTTGCCTATATGCCTAATAATGGGATGTCTGCTGCTACTCTGCATCTATTGTGTCTACTGCTCGTTGTATATCTCGAAATGTAATTTTTCCTAATTCTGTTTACACTTTATTGTTCATACGGGATGACATGCTGACAAATTTCGTGTTGAAAAATGGTTAAATTCTGCTGACTTGCAAATATTAAGGAGGGGATATATTATCTCCCTTTCTCTCTCCTTCATCAGTCTATTTCTTCCTTTCCCCCCCCCCCATCTTTGCTTTCATTGCTTTCTCCTTGCCCATTACGTCTCCCGGGAAAGGGGGTAATGCACTCACATTTACCCTCCTATTCACATGGTACATGAACGAGATATAAGATATTCTCACGTGATCTTTTTTCTCCTCTCTGTCTAGATCTCTCGCCCCCCTTCTCTCCCTCTCGCTTCTTAGAAAATATAATGGGCCCTTTTCCCTTTCCCCTCGTGCCGTTGCCCCGCTTGTCGAGGCAACAAATGCTTCATTTGACGGAGGAACTTCAGCTTCAGTCATACGCAGATTTACGAAGCTGCTTGGCCCTAGAGTGTAATTACTGCTGCTGCACTCATTAATCCACGTTGTGTTATCATTTGGCCCTAAACAGTTTTCCTTGCTTATATTGTATGATCATAAATATGATACACTACGTAAGAGTAACTACATTCAACAGTCTAGCTAGGTTCATTCTCTCAGGTGCTATTTTTGTACTATCGAATGTGAGTTATTATTATAGATTACCCATACGGTCAGTGTATGTTTCACTTAACTTGATACCTTATGGTATGGCACACCCGTGTTAGGAATAGTAACCTCGAGGCTCAGGTATGTACACCAGAGGCTAGAGTGTTTTATATAAAAATTATGTATTACGAACTTAATCAAAATTGTACATGCACGTATTTTTTTAAATGTATCATAAACAAAATAATTAAAATACGAAACATGAAAACACATTTGGCATACACTTAAGGGATACACAGGAGACAAAGTGTATCCTTAAAATGCTAAGTATGTCGTTATGACGCATAAAAGAAATCACTTCTCTGTCTCGTCCAAAGAAACAGTTTGTATGGTTGTTTGACTCATATGTGATAAATTTATCAAGTGTGAATGTGTAGAAAGAACGATTCACTTTTGTAGATTTAATGTCGTTAATTTCTACTATTATTATTATTATTATTATTATTATTATTATTATTATTATTATTAGTAGTAGTAGTAGTAGTAGTAGTAGTAGTAGTAGTAGTATAGTAATGTTTTAGCAATACTGCTCTGGAGAATAATTTAAAAAAATCGATTTGTATTCGAGGAAGAACAGAACATCAAATGAAAAAAAAACAAAGAAAACCTAGCTAAATGGGACACAGACGGATATTAAAGACAGCTGAAGGACAGTCAAAAAACTTTGTATGTCTGTACCAGCCACAGTTCTCCATGGAATAATAGTTTGTTATATTCGTCTTTCTGGAACATACAAGACACGAGGTCATTGTGTTAACGTCTGCTGAGAAACTGTTGAACGAGAGGAAGCAGACGAAAGAATACGCAGAGTGTAAAACGTTACTTAGATAAAATAAAAACAATTTACACAGATAATAAGGTGAGATTTAAACAAGGAACCAGGTAAACAGAGAGAGAGAGAGAGAGAGAGAGAGAGAGAGAGAGAGAGAGAGAGAGAGAGAGAGAGAGAGAGAGAAACATAGACAAAGCGCAATGAAAAAAGAGTAAAATTAGACTAAGAGGCAAAAGAACAACTTAAACGGTTTAGCGAAGTTGGGCCGAAATAAAATAACAGGATATGCATACTATTTAAGTTAAACTAATGCACCTAATACTGACTTGATTATGAAGTCGTTGCCTTTGGCTTTCGTCTTCATGTGTGTTTGTATGGTGAGTAACAACAGGAGAGATAGTGACTGGGGCTGAGATGATCCAGGTGGAGCTATTGCTCTTCCTTCACTGGTGTCTGTTCTAAACAAGAAATTTCCTTGAGTTCCTTCCGTGAGGTTAAGGGCATAATTAGTCCACTATTCTTATAGAACACGGCATTGTGTAAATATGTACAAATTATGTTGAAAAGATTGACATTCAAATGGCACACGCAGTGCTTTCAAAAGATTAGTTTTACCACACACACTTTTTATTAAAATTAATCATTAAAGTTGTGCTAAATGAAAATGTTAATGAAAAATTATATTCATCGTTCACAATAATTTAAATACAAAAAATTGCATACGAGCATAATTGTGCATGGTTACCCCTCAAGGAAGGTTCCTTGATGTTGGTAAGGGGCTCTTGATTTAGGGAATTGGATCTGTGCTCCAGTTCCCCGAATTAAGCCTGAATGCCTTCCACATCCCCCCCCCAGGCGCTGTATAATCCTCCGGGTTTGGCGCTTCCCCCTTGATTATAATAATAATAATGTGCATGGTTATCACTGTACACACACACACAGATCACTAGGCTAAGGGCATTTCCAGTAACGTTTGGTACATGAGCCTAGGCACTAGAGCATTCTTGGACGCATTACGGTCCATAGTTCATACATGTATTTATTCTGTACTTCGCTGTTAAGTGAAAAGCGGCGCGTGTACGGAGCCTAGCCTATACTTCTTGAACTCAAGGCTGTTCAGTTGTGAGCCGAACGCTCTGTCATTCAACTACAGGTCTAAATAGCACTTCCTCCTACCGCAATACATTCTTCCTTTCCATGTTTACATTGTTCAGCCTTCATATTTTTTACAAATAGTGGCAACAGTGTCCTCCCGAGATCTTACGTGCCGCGTCGCTGTTTGCCACATTGACACCACTCCAAGTACCTGAACCGATATTACCGTCCTCCAGAACACGAGCATCGCAGGCAACATCTTAGATGCAACAGGCGATGTATAGGATATAAGGTATTCCTTCCGTCAGTGTTCCTTTTTAAGGAAGTGCCTTGAAGGGCTTTTGATACCCAAAAGGTATCATCCTTTTCAAAAAATACATTAGCCATTAATATAATTATTGAATTCTTTCAGAAGAGAAATTGGCATCTACCACTCTCCATTAAAAATCCCATTTTTCTTTTAAGTAGCATACACCAGTATTGAAAGTTTGAAATCGATCAAAAAGAAGACTCAAGTTACCATACGGAAACCAAATCAGGGAACAGTCTACCAAAAAAAAAAAAATTAATCAGAGGTCCTTCCCGTAGTTACAGTAAACCAGCACTGAAATTTATAAGCCGATCGAAATAGTCGTTCTCAATTTATAAACGAAAAACCTTGGATGATTAAAAAGTCAGGCATTCACTTAATTAAGGTACCCATTCAGGGATACCTAACACTAATAATAATAATAATAATAATAATAATAATATTATTATTATTATTAATGTCTATTATTTTTTACTGCGCATCAGTCTAAATGTCACGAATATTTGCAATTTGTTTGATTTCTCCTTGTCTTTAAATCCAGCCTCATTAGCTACAGTTGTTTATGGATGTAACGGCTTACTGTCAACAAGTATTTAGACAGACAGCCCGGACCATCGTCTGGTTTTTACCTCCAACTTGTCGGTTAGTCGTTAATTGTTCCATCCACAGTATTGTGACTTTTATGTTGAATAATGCTAGGTGATATTCAGGCACTAAGCTTACTCTACAAGCTGAGAAGTGTGCCCAAGAAGGACTGACTTTTATTAAATTCTAGTCAAGCTCAAATGCATACAACAAATGTGTTCACAGAGCAAAAGTTTCTGAATATGTATTTGAAGATGGTAATACACGTGTTGGGCAATTTATCAGGCAGTGCACACAGGCAATAATTTCATCAAGTTTCTCTCTCCGTTATAAATCCTTGGAAAGCAATACTATCCAAAATAAATTGTCTATCTCTCATCTCTTTCTTATCAAGTTTTCGTTGGCTGCTGCAACGTGATGCCTGCTGCAGTGTGTTGCCGGACTGCAGTGTTGCCTGCTGAGGTGTTTTGGCTGCTGTCTGATGTTGCCTGCTAAGGTGTTTTGGCTGCTGTACGATGTTGCCTGCTTAGGTATTTTGATTGCTTCACGGTGTTGCATGCTAAATTGTGGTGTTTGCCACACTATTGGTGTTGCCTGCTACGCTGCTACGACTATTCTGTGCTACCTGCCACACTGTTCTCCCTACCTTCCACAGTATTACTTTTCACACTGTGCTATTTGTCACACTTTGCTACCTGCCATAGTGTGCTACCTGCCAGTGTGCTACCTGCCAGTGTGCTACCTTCCACAATATGCTACCTGCCACAGTGTACTACCTACCACAATGCGCAACCTGCTACAGTGTATTTCCTGCATTTTGTACTATCTGCCATTGTGGTACCTCTCACACTGAATTACCTGAAACAATGTGGCTACAGTGTATTGCCCAGTACCGTGTGTTACTTGCCATAATGTGCTACTTGGCACTTTGCTACCTGCTACATTGTGCTACATGCCACAGTGTGCTGTCTGCCATAGTGCATTTTATACCTATTTAGCCAAATCTTGTAAATAGAAGCAGATAGATGCAATTTACACTCATCCAAATCGCTAGACTTGCGAGTAGAAGTAAGATTTGAGTTTAAAACCCTGAGATAGTGTGCCTAAAACAGGCCCTGATTCGGAAGTAGAGGCAAACCGTGTCTTACAGTAGTAACAATACTAATAATTCTAATGTTATGTTAATGTAATAAAACTATAAAAGTTAGGGATAATGAGACAAATGTTTGAACTAAGAGCAAGAGAAAGCGCTTGAACCATCGACCTGCTTGTAATGCTTCATATGGAACACGCCATATTGATGCAAAAATTAGTTCTCGGAAACGCTTGCCAGAGGCATGGGAAAGAGGAAAGGACAGGACAAGCGAAGGTAAGAGTGGGTGAGAGAGGGGAATGAGCAAAAGGCAAGGGTGAGAGAATGAGAAAAAGGGGGGATTGTGAGAGAATGAGAAAAAGAGGGAGGTGTAGAGAAGAGAGAATGAGGAGGGGGGAAGGGAGAATGAGAGGGGGATGAGAGAAAAAGAAAAGTGGAAAAGTAAGATAGTGAGAGAGGAGAAAATGAGAAAAAACTGGAAGGGTGAGAGAAGGGGATAAAGACGGAGACATTGAAAAAAAAATGGAAGGATGAGAGAAGGGGACATAGAGGTGGGAGAATGACAAAGAGAGATGAGAAAGGCAGTACCACACTCACACGTTTTTGGAAATGACTGACAGATTACTCGTATTTTGATTTTTTTTAAAACCTTTTGATAGAATTTACAGTCGTAAACTTTATCAAAAGGTTTTAAAAATCTAAAACTATAACAGTGGTGGAGAGATATTCAGTTTGAAAAAAAAATACAAACAGCGATGGGAAAGAAAAAAATATCCTCAAGGGGAAATGTCACCACAACGTTTTTATATTTTCCCCGATAATGAAAAATTTCATGAACATATTTGCCGACGATACAATTGAATTTTAGATTTTGAGCCATGATAATGGAAATGGGAAAAGCGATCACAGGTCACATGAAGAATATAGATTGTATGATTAAAGGTTGAGAGCGGCAGACAGAGAAGGATGTCTGTCAATAATTATAGACTCAAAGATTGTTTGGAAGATCACATAATAAAAACCTATAAACTTGTGTTCTTCAATAATAGGCATTAAAAAGGGCCATCAGGGATATGCCTGATTCCAAAACTTCTTGAATATTTACTGAGAAAAATTACCGTGGATGTGATAGAAAGGGTCCAAAAACTTGCTTCAAAATTTACTCTTATTGTAGTCAGGTGGCCCAGTGGCTTACGCACCGGCTGGGTTTTTTCGACTCATTTGCCTGAGTTCTAACCCCACCCATAAGATGGTTTGAAAAAATTAAAATACTTTCGGTGCCTTTCGTGAGAGAGTTAAATTGGAACATAACGGGCCGTTAAGATGATAAAAGAATTTAAGAAAGTAGGTAACAATTGTATCACCATAAATGGTGATTACAATACTGGAATGAGAATTAAGTAGATATAGTTTACGCTTTTTCCACTGGAAACATTAAAAACACGTTTACCAAACACTGAAGACGGGCCACCTGAAAATATTTTTTGCTCTTTTTTAAATAATATTAGGTAATCACAAACCAGTTTTTTTTGTTACATTTCCCCCTATGACAGATATGAATATATAGGTAACAACAGATTAAACATTCAAAAACTAACCCAAAAAGGGGAAGTATAGAATCAACATGACCTTACATATCCATACAGATATAAAGCAGCCAAGAAGCCATGTATTAAGGCCTTTTTAGTACTGACTTCAAAATCTCTACAAGGACAAGTTCGACCTCGACGTATAAAAATTTGACATTCTGTCTTTTATCCCTTGCTTCTGTACGGTACGCAAAAAATCAGTAAGAATGTCATGATTGTACTAGTTTACTTAGGTACAGGTCCACATAAGTACAATTATCATCCGTATTAACCAAATTATGTGTAAATTACCTAGGATAACTCAGCAGTATCAAGCAAAGGCAAACAGACATTTCATCAGAGCCTTCGACACCGGAAAGATAAGGGTAACCTTAACGATATAAACAGGTTCAATGTTCGGATCCAACATAGTGTCCTGTGGAAGCAAAGCTATTTTATGACAAGTTAGCCTTTAAAATGATCTGAGATAGGATAACAGCTTCTGCCTTATACAGTGCTTGTAGGATTTTAATTATTATTTATTATTATTATTTTATTAATTATTATTATTATTATTATTTATTATTTTATTATTAACACACTGGCCGATTCCCACCAAGGCAGGGTGGCCCGAAAAAGATATAATATATATTATTAATATTATTATATCCATTATATTCATAACCAAGCGCCAAACCGGTAAGGGTCATACAGCGCTGCAGGGTAGGGTGTGTTAAATGGTGTAATATAAAGGCTTGTAGGAACTGCGAGTGATGCGTTATTCATGACTCGTGCTAAAAGAGGTCATAAAGAATTTTTTTTAAATTCTACGGGTACGCTGACAAAAACAAAATTTAAACATCTAGTGAAGTGATGGGTAGTAGAAAAAAGTCACTTGAGATCGTTGTGAAGCTTCAGAAAACTCCAGAAAGAGTACTGCAAGAGCTTGAGAATGAAGGATAGCGGTAAAGGAGAGAGAGAGAGACATACGAGATATTTTTTCATGACACAAGAACTCGAAGTTAACTGACGATGAAGGTGCTTTTAGAGAGCATTCAGAGGTACTCTGGAATGGCTACAGGCCATCCATTCTTGTACTAATAGCAATATATGCGGTATATGAGGTCGCTCGATTATAAACCAAATGAAGGTATAAGGTCTTGCTTTATAACAGTGCTTTATAGCTCCGCTATAAAGCAAAATCTTAGCTTTCATAGCTTTAAAAAACAGGCTGAAAGGAAGGTGATAGCAAGATGAAAAAAAAGAAAAACGAAGTAGTTAACATGTGATTATTAGACGAAATAACAAGAATAGCACGAGAAGACAAGATCTTGCAGTCAGCTACACGGAAAAATTATATGTGAACAAGTAAACGGATTCATCGGCATAAACAGCCTGCTTCTATGGTAGGAAGAAACTAACGTTGTCGTAAATAGTCACCCAATGGGGATTGTCTTATATCGGTGGAAGGGCTCCAATGAACTACAGTTAGTTGTCCTACCTTTTCCTTGACTCGCACTTGATTACCTTCTATTCCCCAGACGCTCTCTGTCCTCTAATAATATTATTAATAATAATAATAATAATAATAATAATAACAACAACAACAATACAGTGAGATAAAGAAGAAATTCAAGATGATGTCATAAGACAAATTTGCTTTCATTGAATTAAGGATGAACGGGAAATAAATTCAATCAAATCAGTGTCACTGTCCTCGCTGTTGATCTATTATAATGACAAACAGTGCCTGACCATGGGAAAGTGAGGGCCAAAGCAAGATCAAGCTCATGTATTGAAACCCTTCATGGGAGATGCCTTGAGGTTGGTGAAGCGTTTTTGATCAAAGGAATAGAGGCTACCCTTCCTTTTTCGGATCACACCTGATTACTTACATTTCCTATGCGCCGTATGACTCTTAAGAGAGGTTTTGTTATTATTATTATTATTATTATTATTATTATTATTATTAGAAGTAGTAGTTGTAGTAGTAGTAGAAGTAGTAGTAGTAGTACTTCAGTACTTGGCTTCAAAGCTGGAGTTCCTTAGTGGAAGGCTTGAATTAATTTTTTGCTGTCTTGTGTCCTAATTCAGCCTTTTTATTGAAGAAGTTGGTTATTAGTTTCCATGTGATAACTTGTGAAGTATCTCTTCTGATTCGCTTCAAATCTTCAACGCTAATATTAACTGCATTAGAAACTTGTGCCGCACTCTGCACAATTCTTTTCGCGTGCATTGGCGCAAGAAGGGCTGGAGTTGTGCTTATACAGGAACATCTCGGACCGCGCAGCGACCAAAATACTTTCAGCTTTTATTTATTATTATTATTATTATTATTATTATTATTATTTTTATTATTTATTCATCCAAGGGAGTGCAGTGGAAGCATTGATAAAGAGTACAGAGTACAGCATGGATGCTGTAACGTTTATTAGTGTTGGCTGATAAAGTAAGGAAAGTTAAGACATACTACTAGAAATGGCCAGACAGACAAGAAATAAATAAAAACAACGTATCAGAGAGGAAGTCTGACAGAGCGGTCAGACAGGAAGCCAAATGGTCCATGCAGCTAACCAGACAGTCCCAGTCAACGAGCCAGACAGCAAGACAGCGATCCCACGCGTCAAGCCAGACGGACCCAAGCTAGCGAGACGGTTACGTGCCAACGAGCCAGGCAGAAAGGCAGACAGCAAGCCAGACGCTCACACGCACCAAGCAAGACGCTCACAAGCACCAAGCCAGACAGCAAGCCGACTCTCACAAGGAGCAAGCCAGACGGCTAGACAGTTTGCTCTCAACCGGCAAGCCAGACAGCTAGGCAGACGCTCACAAGCAGGGACCCAGACTACGAGCCACATAACGCCAGACGGTTACAAGCAACAAGCCAGACAAACAGCCAGACAGCAAGCAGACAGACAGCCGGCAGGGCAAGCAGTGAGTACAAGCGCGTGTGAGCAGGTAGCGTGACTCTCTATATTGGAGTTAGAGAAGAGCAGGAGGATGAAAGTGGGAGGGAGTGAGACAGGTGAGAGGGGAAGAGGTACAAGGGGGGAATATGAAAAGGTAAGAGGTACAAGGGAGGAAGAAGTAAGGACGGAGGGACTGAGGTGGAGAGGTAAAAGGGACCGAAAAAGTAAGGGAGGCGGAAGAGACAGAAGAGAGAGCGCGAAAAAGAAATTTAATGAGTGAAAAAAAGAAGAAAAGTAAGAGAAGGTAAGAGGTAAAAGGGATGGGAGTAAGGAGGGAGGATGGGGAAGAGGAAAGAGAAATGAAAGTGTGTGTGATGGAAGAGGGAGAGGGAAGAGGTAGGACGGATAGGGAGAGGAAGAAGAGGGGAAAGGAAAGGAGGGCGGGAGAAGAAAAGAGGTAGTGGTAAGAATAACGGAGGAGAAAGAGGAAAGAAATAAGAAGTAGGAGCTGAGGGAGGTGAAGACGTGGGAGGGAGAGAGAAGGAATAATAGAGGTGGAGGGAGTATAGGGGGAAAAAATGGGAGAGGGGAAAAGGAGAGAGAGAGAGAGAGAAAGAAGATGGAATTAAAGATCAAGGTGATTAGGAAAGGAGGAAGAAGAATAAGAAGAGGGTAGAGGAGGGGAGAATAAGAAGAGGAAGAGACAGGAGGAGGAGAGGTTAGTGGGCGGAATTTTATGTGAAGAGATTCTGGAGAGAAGTAGTAACACGGTACTTGCTACTTCTGCTCAGGTGCCATCGCCATGGTTGATGCTGCTCAAGAACTGTTAACAGTGGGTGTATTTTGAGAGTGTGGGGAGATTTTTTTGTGTGTGAACAGGAGTTTTGAGAGGGGAAAGGGATTTTAAAGACGGGAGGGATTTTGAGTAAGGGGGGAGGTTTTGAGGAGAGGGGTTTGGAAGAGAGAAGAAGAGGGATTTTGAGAGATGGGAGGGGTTTTGAGCGAGAGAGAGAGAGACAGAGACAGAGACAGAGAGGAGGGGGTTGTGAAAAAGGTGGGGGAGAGAGAGGAAAGAGAGCCTGCTAGTCAGCTACGTCAGGTGCTTGCCCCAAGCTCCTCGCTCACAATATAGACGGTATTGGTCAGAGCCACTCATCTATGAGTGAACATACTACTATAAAGTCAGTATTGGATAGAGCCACTTAGTATGCAGAAATGTCACTCAGAGAGAAACAAAAACATACTGGCAGACGGGACCGAAACGTCATCTTTAGTTTCCTTTCCGAATTGTGGATTAGTGTTGAACTGTTTCAGCCAGTAGCAGTGATGAAGGGCCCGTACCGAATTATAGAATTAGATATGATAACGCTAAATAGGCTAGGAATAACGTAAGGGAATCAAGTGAGGCTAAGAGCATTCTCCTGAGGACAATTGAATGCATCGAGATAAAGATAAGAGTACATACGAAGAGAAGTGTAATTGAGTGTATTGACCCAGCTACTTCGATTTGTAGTTTGGGATGAATGTACTCACTTATTTGTGGTTGTAGGGGTAGAGTCTCAGCTCTGGCCCCGATTCTCTGCTGACTGATACTGTGTATCAGTGTTAATGTCTCTTTTTCTTCTGCGACATTTCTGGTGGGTGGTTTGCACCGTAAAATTTATTTGGCATGTTAATTACTTTTTGGTTTATATTGGCAAAAGTTGGTTGTCAGGAAGCTGGTTGTTTTTCACATGTTATTTGTGAACTGGTTTGACATCTGTTGCTTGTCTCTGCAAATTGGCCGATGGTGTAGGCAGACGACAGAGCTTGATTACTTTTGCGGTCCTTTTCACTATCTCTATGTAAATGGGGGACGCCTTGAGAAGAGGTGGAACCAGGTGCTGGAGCAGGCGCTACTCCTTGAGTATGCACATGTACTCACTGTGAATGATGTAAATAAAAAAATAGCTACTCTCGACCAGTAACTTCTGAAGCTAATCAGCCACTCAGCCAACCAAATTTAAAGACTGTTAACCACACAACCAGTTATTTACGAAGTCAGCAAACTGACACCAAATTTACTAGTTTTCTAAATATAAAAATGAGACTCTTAACATAACCACAAACTAGGTATTCTACCACGCAATTAAACCAACAGCCACCTCCCGACAGACATTTACCTGACAGTCAGATAACCAGCTATCAAAACGCCAGCCAGACAATTTGCAGACAACGCACCCAAGAATTAGAGACTCTGAGCAGGAAGTCACATACGAATTGTGAGTGAGGAAAGTTGAAGGCAGGAGGAAGTGAGCTGACAGACGCTTGCCAGTAGCTACTACTTGCCCAAGCACCCACCCTCCCACACACACACCCACACCAACACCCTCCCCCCACACACACCCACACCAACACCCTCACATCAACACCCTCACATCAACACCTCACATCAACACCCACACCAACGCCCACACATCAACACCCACATGTCAACACCCACACATCAACACCCACACTAACACCCACACCAACACCCACACCAACACCCACACTAAACACCCACACTAACACCCACACACACCTACATAACACACACACACACACACACACACACACACTCGTAAGGACCCAGTTATCAAGCGGTCACTCTATCGTAAGGGTTTTGAATGGGTATCAAGGTTAAAAGTGACACATTGTAGGATGGTAGATTATTGTCAGATGAGATGGGAGATGGAGCCACAGTTATACCTTTTAGCCTGGGACGGTCGCGCTGAGTGAGCCCGGGACAAAGGGTTTCATGCCCATGTGTATGCCCATGACTTTTCACTCCAACCCCAAAGGTACGAGGGTTGTGTCTAAACCCCAATGGAGGATATATTTGCTTGCTTATATTACGGGGAATACGGGGGATAGAAAACTTGTGCAGCTCGGTCATGTTCGTATGTGTCCCGACATACACTATATTTTAAGGCTGAAAGGAAGGCGGATCTGGGGATTTATCTAAAAATTCATATATATTTAGAACTATGGTGGTATCTAATGGAAATTTTACATAGGGGTGGTTAAAATAATGCATTACAACTAAAAGAAAATTCATTATCAATATGGATGGAATTGATCGATCGATCTGTTTATGATCTCGGACTTGAGGAAAAAAATTTATAAAAAGAAGTTTTTAAAAACAAAAAGGAGGATTCGGTGCATAAATCTAGATGAAATTTCTCAGAATACGGGGGAAAAGTAAAAACCGAAAATTTTGAAAAAATATCAGCAAATAAAAACACCATTTGACAATTTCATTCATCTGGAAATCTAATTTTGCGGGTGTTTCCCTTTAAAACCAATTCTGCGGGGGTGGGTTTACGTATGCAAATGGTTTCATCTCGGGAGGATCGAATTCCTCTGCAATGGCTAACCATGCCTTGACGAGGAAAAAGCTGAAAGGGGTATTTAAAAAAGTCAACTCAATCATAGTGATGTGGAATTACTAATTCATTGCTAGGAGTACTAACTCGACTTTCGATACAGTAATTTTGGTCATTAAAAAAGTCACAAATGGATGCTGGTGGCTTCACAGTAAAAATAGATCTTCCGGGCAGGAACGAATCACCCCAGAACACAAGGGTTTAGTCTTTGTGCAGTTTTGACACCCTCGACAGTAAATGGGGTCTGCAGTAACTACACAAACGTGTCGCGTAAAGCATTGCGACTACATTTGACTTCCCGGGTTTAAATGTTCAAAAGTGGGATTGAATCTTGGATAGCAAGGACCTCTGGCTAACCTTCCGTAGGCTTTTTGTTTGGAATAAAGGTAACAGTTTTTCCTTACTGGGGAAAAGAACAAAACTCGGGGGAGTGGATGACTCCCCCGGTTAAAAAAATTAAAGCTATAACAGCAATTGAGAAAGGGAGAAACGAATTACTATCTAAAACTGAAAAACAAGGAGAAAAGAAAATAAACCCGGGTTGACCATGCTGATATTCAATCGGTCGCACACAGTGACACGGGGTTCAGTATAAAGAAATCACTTACAACGTTAAACTGTAAAAGTTACTCGAGAAATAATTTCTTACAATGCACTGTTTACTGTCAACTAGGATGGGTCCCCATCTGGAACTTGGGGAAAAAAAAAAGGGGACATTAGTGAGAACCTAGCTGTAACGAAAAGTCTTTCTGCAGACGCATGACATCAACAAGAGATGGCATTATAGTTGCAAGTAATCTTTTCTGAAAAGGCATCCCTGGGAGAAACTACTACCGAATGCAGTCATTGCGGGGATAGGCTGTGACTCAAGGCAGTCTGAGTGCCCGGACATTGGGGGGCAACGGAACATATCCTGAAAGTCTGAGGTTTATGGGTGGAACAGTTGGGAGTGACAAAATTACTAGTCCCTGACCGCTCGGCTCGTTAAATAAGTAATTACGGTCTATGGAACTTAATTAAAACTTAAATTTCCCCAGCATTTTAACAAATCTCAGATAAAAAGCTGTGAGAACAAACACATTGTAAGGGCTAGGTATTGTTTTCAGTCAGTAAGGAAGTTGGTACTGTGGAGATTATATTGACTTTGACTGGAATAAACACTAAGTGAACATTCAAAAATGATGGGCATTTCTCAGTGAAAATACTGAAGGGCATAAGTCAAAAAAATGGAAAGAGAATGACACTAAGTTTTTAAATGGAAGAAAATGTTTAATATTCTGCATAAATAATTAAAAATTGAAAGTTACACAGTAAGCAAAGAACCACACAAGAAGAAAAATGCAATTAGCAAAAAACTGAAAAACAAGAGAGCTTGTACTTTGTCAAATTAATTGCTCAACTTTTACTTTAAATTGAATAAAAGGCACGTGAGTTTTCTTTTTTTCAATGCAACAAGGAAAATACACAATAAATAAAAAAAATGGATAATAAATTGTGCAAAAATTTTTAAAAAAAACACACAATTCACTGAAATAAAAAATTTAAAAAAGACAGACAGAATAAAATCCCTTGCACAGAACAGAGCATAAGAAACTGCATGTAAGAAACTGTATTGCACAAAACTGCATAAAAATTTTTTGCAAAAAAAAACTTTAATAGCAAAAACAATTTTTGACAAGAATTATTGCAAAATGAGTTGTGTGCAAAAATTAAAAAAATAACACACAAGAAAGAAATATTCAAGGAATGAAAACTTTAACTCTTAATGACTTAAACAAAAAGCAAAAAAACAATTTACTTTAGAAGGAGAACTTAAAAATTGCCCCTAAAAGTGAATTTGTTCAATAAAAAATGAAAAAAAAAAATAGGTGCAAAAAAAAACACAAACAAAAAAAAATAAACACTTACAGTGATGAAGCACAAAACTAACATAAATCGTACTAGAATTTTTTGCAAGAAAACTTGTGTTTTTTTTAAAAAATTTTGTAAACAGATTTTTTGCTGGAGCTTTTTAAAAAAGGCACTATTGTTGTGGAAAAAAAGACAAAAAAAAACACTGGTGAATGGAAAAATTGAAACAAGAAAGTTCAACACAAAGGGGGAAAAAAACAAAATTTCAAATTGTAGGAAGAAAAAAAAAAATAAAAGACAACATGGTTTTGATGCAGAATATGAGGTTTAAAATTTACTGAGTTAATTACTGGAATTTGAAGTTTAAACAAAGTTCTTATGTCATTGTTGCACAAACCCAAAAAAGGAAACACTAATATTATTCAAAGGGGTAAAAAAGAACACAACACAACAGATTAAAAAAAATGCACGAAAAATTTTTAAAACTGAATTAAGGGATTAAAAGAAATTTATGCAAACAGTACATGATAAACACGGTTGATCAAGGTCCTGAATGTCCTAAGAGAAAAAATTACTGGGGAAAACAAAAGAAATGTCCAACCTCGCAAAATTTTTCTAAAAAAAAAATATTATAGTGTAACACTTTAAAAAAATGGATTTATGGATTGTTTTATCTCTTGCGCTGTCCCCGCACAGATGATGTTTGAATTGCGCTTAAATCGGGAGAGACAACACCAGGAGGCTTTTAAAAATGGGCGCCAACTCGCTCTTGACCCCTTGTGGTCCTTAAAATATGGGCTAACCCTTAGCAGAGCACCAAAACCTGTGAGGTGGTGAGTTTTAATGGCCCCCATGTAGTTGGGGTTTGTGGGAAAAGGGTGAGGAGGGTCTGAGACGGCAATGGTGCGCCACGTGATCGTGATTGGGTGGGCTTAGGGTTGAACGTCGTAAGCCTACTGAGAAAAACCCCCCTGCGCGAAGATAATTCTAAGCCGGCTGGCTTTTGGAGAACCCCCGAAATTCTCAAAAACAAGGATAAAAAAGGGAAAGGGGACTCGAATGCTTGGAATTGAATTTAAAGCGTGAAGATAGTCGTGGCTTGCCTGAGTACTGGGGTAAGAACCTGGGTTAGTTTTAGTGGCTTTCTAACCCCTTTACAAAATAGCTTGAAACTTCCAGTGGCCAGCAGGGGTGGAGCTGGCTTGGAGGCAAAAAAATTGGTGGGTAGGCTGGCTGGATGGCTCGGTTGTTCTGACTCCCCCACCCCAGATGGAAATGGCTTATTTTGCAAAATCGGGTAAACCCCCGGGAAAGGGAAAGCAAAAAGCAGGAAAAAAAATAATACAAAGAGACTGACCCGTGAATAATGTAGAAGTGGGAAGTAGTGGTTGAGGTAGTGGTTTGGGGTGAACCCGGTAGGCCTATGGTAAACCGAAAAGGCCCTCTTGTGGTGAAACTTTATCTCCAGAAATCGCTGTAATCGTCAGAATTACGGGCTCACCGCTGTCACCATTTTCGTAAGGGTTCTTGAATGGAGATATCACAGGTTGAAAGTAGACACACTTGTAGGATGGTAGATATATTGTCAGACTGAGAGGGGAGATGGAGCCACGTTACCTACCCTGTTTACCCCCTAGCGGTCTGCCGCTGAGTGAGACCGGGAAAAAGGGGATCATGCCCTTTGTGTTGCCCATGACGTCAACTCCAAGCCAAAGGGCCCTACGAGGGATCTCGTGTCTAAAGCACATGGAGGATACTAATATGCTATGCTATATAATACAGGGAATACAGGGATCGCAACTATGCTGACACTCTACCCTCAGCCTTCTCTTCCCTCCCCTCCCCTTCTAATCTCATCACACACACACACACCTCCCCCACTTCTAGGGGTCACTACCTTCATCCTTCTCTCCCCCTCCCCCCTTAATCCCATCCCTTCTCACACATGCCCCCACATACACAAGCACATGTATACTTGGGCACAAACATGTACTCCCCTTCGTAACCACCTTTCCCCCCCCCCTAGCCACCTACCCCCCCAAACCATCTAACCCTCCCCAAAAACCCTCTAACCCCTTTCCCCAACACCTCTCCCCTCCAATAACCATCTCCCCCTCCCCCATAACCATCCATCCCCACTCCCCTAACCATCTATTCCCCTCCCCCTTAAACCAACTCTCCCCCTTCCTTCTGTGGTGCAATGGGGCAACCTAGAACTAGGATGAGAGCCAAGGGCTGAAGGACGAATCTGGAGGGAGGACTGGGGGGCCCGAGCTCATAAAAAGGGAGGGGAAAACTGAGGAAGGGCTAGATGAGCTTGCAGGGAAGATGGAGGAGAGGTTAGCCCGCAGAATGCAGAAGGGTGGGAGCAACATGCCACAGTAGCAGAAGCCAAGATACAGAGATTACAAGAGGAGCTGAGAAATCTGAAATAGCCTAGAGACAAAGATAATACAGAAGTAGCATCAGCAGTGTTTACATCAGACACAGACAAAGGGTTTGAAGGGAGCATGGAAGCTAAACTGTATGCAGAGGTCCTGTCAAACCCACATGGGGCCAAAACAAAGACAGGGAGCACACTAGGACGAAATGAGAGGTTGGAAGACACTGAAGGAACTAGGACATGTGCAGGGCCCTTACCAGACACTTATGGGGGCCAGGAACAGGTGAGCAGGAAGGACAAACCAATTAGCATAGGGGCCACAGCTAGGGAAGGGACTGAAGGAAGGAACACTCCATGGGAAGGAACTAAAACACTTCAGAGGATGCAATGGGAGTCACAGTGGGAGGTGGAAAGGGAGAGATCAGTTTTTGTCTATGGGCTAGACAAAGCTGAAGGGGAAACTTATGATGAAAGAAAGCAGGAGGAGAAAAAAGCGATTGAAGTTATTGTGAAGGTGATAGGCGAGGGAGACATGACCCAGGTGGCAAATTTTCGGAGAATTGGATGGTTCACAAAGAGATGGAAACGGCCTCTCAAAGTAATTTTCAAGGCGGAATCAACTCGAACCATGATCCTGCAGGAGAAAGCATGGCTGAGAGGCAAACAGGAGTTCATGAGTGTGTACCTTGATCGAGACAGAACACAGGAGGAAAGGATGATACTAAAAGAGAGAGTGCAAAAACGAAAGGAGGAATGGGAGGAAATGACAAAGAGCAGAATAACCCAGGCACAGGTGGAAGAGCAAGCACACCCCCCAGAAACACCTGCAGAAGGACTCCAGCCACGACACCCCCAAGGCAACTGAACAATCCAAACCAACCATCACACACCAATCCCTCTGTTCCCACCCCCCACACCACCCCCTATGGGAGCTATTCCTCCACCTCCACTGCAACCCCCCACAGGCCCCCACCATGGCTCCTGCTCTCCTAACCCCAGTATTCCCCCAGGACCACAGTTACAGTATTAGAACAGAAGTTGAAGATTTGGTACACAAATGCGGATGGATTAACGAATAAATATGAGGAATGGCAAGAAAGAATCAATGAGAAGTCCCCAGACATCATATCAGTTACAGAAACAAAACTCACGGAGACAGTAACAGATGCAATTTTCCCACCAGGATACCAGATCATGAGGAAAGATAGAAGGGGCAGGGGGGGGAGGTGGGGTTGCTCTGCTCGTAAAAAACAGATGGAAATTCGAGAAAATGGGAGGCATAGATGAGACAGGAGAAAGGGACTACATAGTAGGTACACTTCAGTCTGGGGAGCACAAGGTGGTCATTGCAGTGATGTATAATCCACCACAGAACTGCAGGAGGCCAAGAGAGGAATATGAAGAGAGCAACAGAGCAATGGTGGACACACTTGCTGAGGTGGCAAGAAGAGCTCACTCCAGCAGAGCAAAGTTGCTGGTTATGGGGGATTTCAACCACAGGGAGATTGACTGGAAAACCTTGAGCCACATGGGGGTCCCAAAACATGGAGAGCCAAGATGTTGGATGTGGTGCTGGATAACCTCATGCACCAACATGTTAAGGACACTACCAGAGTGAGAGGGGAGGATGAACCAGCAAGATTGGACCTTGTGTTCACCCTGGGCAGTTCAGACATTGAGGACATCACATATGAGAGTCACCTAGGAGCTAGTGACCACGTGGTTCTGTGCTTTGAATACATGTAGAGTTGCAAGTGGAGAGAGTAACAGGAGTTGAATGGGAAAAGCCAGACTATAAAAGAGGGGACTACATAGGGTTGAGGAACTTTCTGCAGGAGGTTCCGTGGGACAGAGAACTGGCAGAAAAGCCAGTAAATGAAATGATGGAATATGTAACAACAAAATGCAAGGAGGCAGTGGAAAGGTTTATTCCCAAGGGCAACAGAAACAGTGGGAAGACCAGAACGAGCCCCTGGTTTACCCGACGGTGTAAGGAGGCAAAAACAAAGTGCAATAATGGAAAAAGTACAGAAGGCAGAGAACACATGAAAATAGGGGGATTAGTCGCAGAGCCAGGAACGAGTATGCACAGGTAAGGAGGGAGGCCCAGCGACAGTATGAAAATAACATATCAAAAATCAAGACTGACCCGAAACTGTTGTATAGCCACATCAGGAGGAAGACAATAGTCAAAGACCAGGTGATCAGACTGAGGACAGAAGGTGGAGAACTCACAAGAAATGATCAGGAGGTATGTGAGGAGCTAAACAGGATATTTAGGGAAGTTTTTACAGTAGAGACAGGAAGGGCTCTGGGAAGACAGCACAGAAGGGAAAATCAAGAGGGAATATACCAACAAGTGTTGGATGACATATGAACTACCGAGGAGGAGGTGCAGAAGCTGCTAAGTGACCTTGATACCTCAAAGGCGATGGGACTGGACAACATCTCCCCGTGGGTCCTTAGAGAAGGAGCAGAGATGCTGTGCGTGCCCCTAACCACAATCTTCAACACATCCCTTGAAACTGGGCAACTACCTGAGAAATGGAAGACAGCAAATGTAGTCCCCATATTTAATTAAGGAAACAGAAACGAGGCACTAAACTACAGACCTGTCTCTCTGACATGTATGCAAAGTCATGGAGAAGATTATCAGGAGGAGAGTGGTGGAACACCTGGAACAGAACAAGACTATAAATGAAAACAAGCATGGGTTCATGGAAGGCAAATCCTGTGTCACAAACCTTCTGGAGTTTTATGACAAGATAACAGAAGTAAGACACGAGAGAGAGGGGTGGGTTGATTGCATTTTCCTAGACAGCAGGAAGGCCTTTGACACAGTTCCTCACAAGAGATTAGTGCAGAAGCTGGAGGATCAGGCGCATATAACAGGGAGGGCACTGCACTGGATCAGGGAATACCTGACAGGGAGGCAACAACGAGTTATGGTACGTGAAGAGGTATCAGTGGGCGCCTGTGACGAGCGGGGTCCCACAGGGGTCTGTTCTAGGACCAGTGCTATTTTTGATATATGCAAACGACATGATGGAATAGACTCTGAAGTGTCCCTATTCGCAGATGATGTGAAGCTGATAAGAAGAATTAAATCGGATGAGGATGAGGCAGGACTGCAAAGAGACCTGGACAGGCTGGGCATGTGGTCAAGAAACTGGCTTCTCGAATTCAACCCTGCCAAATGCAAAGTCATGAAGATTGGGAGGGGCAAAGAAGACCGCAGGCAGAGTATAGGCTAGGTGGACAAAGACTACAGACCTCTCTCAGGGAGAAAGACCCTGGGGTGACCATAACACCGAGCACGTCACCGGAGGCACACAACCAAATAACTGCTGCAGCATACGGGCGCCTGGCAAACCTGAGAATAGCGTTCCGATACCTTAATAAGGAATCGTTCAAGACACTGTACACTGTGTATGTTAGGCCCATACTGGAGTATGCAGCACCAGTCTGGAACCCGCACCTGGTCAAGCACGTCAAGAAGTTAGAGAAAGTACTAAGGTTTGCAACAAAGCTAGTCCCAGAGCTCAGGGAATGTCGTACGAGGAAAGGTTGAGGGAAATCGGACTGACAACACTGGAGAAACAGAAGGGTCAGGGGGAGACATGATAACGACATACAAGATACTGCGGGGAATAGACAAGGTGGACAGTGATAGGATTTTCCAGAGAGGGGACACAGAAACAAGGGGTCACAACTGGAAGCTGAGACTCAGACGAGTCACAGGGACGTTAGGAAGTATTTCTTCAGTCATAGAGTCGTCAGGAAGTGGAATAGCCTAGCAAATGAAGTAGTGGAGGCAGGAACATACATAGTTTTAAGAAAGAGGTATGACAAAGCTCAGGAAGCAGAGATGGAGAGGACCTTGTAGCGATCAGTGAAGAGGCGGGGCCAGGAGCTGAGTCTCGACCCTTGCAACCACAATTAGGTGAGTACACACACACACACACACACACACACACACACACACACACACACACACACACACACAGCAAACACACACACTCGCAATATACAACAGGCCTAGTGTCTAATTGACATGTGCCTAGGAAAAATGGTAACTAACACACACACAACCACAATTTTCAACACATCCCTCGAAAACTGGGCAACTACCTGAGGTATGGAAGATGGCAAATATAGTCCCCATTTTTAGAAGGAGACAGAAACGAGGCACTAAACTATAGACCAGTGTCACTGACGTGTGCAGTATGCAAAGTCATGGAGAAGATTATCAGGAGGAGAGTGGTGGAGAGCACCAAGAACGAAACAGGCTTATAACGAAAACCAGGATGGATTCATGGAGGCAAATCCTGTATCACACACCACTTCAGTTTTATGACAAGGTAACGGAAGCAAGACACGAGAGAGAGGGGTGGGTAGATTGCATTTTCTTGGACTGCAAGAAGGCCTTCGACACAATTCCTCACAAGAGATTAGTGCCAAAACTAGAGGATCAGGCACGTATAACAGGAAGGGCACTGCAATGGATCAGAGAATACCTGACTGGGAGGCAACAACGAGTCATGGTACGTGACGAGGTATCAGAGTGGGCGCCTGTGACGAGCGGGGTTCCACAGGGGTCAGTCCTAGGACCAGTGATATTTTTGGTATATGTGAATGACATGACGGAAGAGATAGACTCAGAAGTGTCCCTGTTTGAAGATGATTTAAGTTAATGAGGATAATTAAATCGCATGAGGTTCAGGCAGAACTACAATGAGACCTGGACAGGCTGGAAGCTTGGTCCAGCAGCTGGCTCCTCGAATTTAACACCGCCAAATGCAAAGTCATGAAGATCGGGGAATAGCAAAGAAGACCGCAGAGAGAGTATAGACTAGGTGGCCAAAGACAGCAACCTCACTCAAGGGAAAGGATCTTGGGATGAGTATAATACCGAGCACATCTCCTGAGGCGCACATCAACCAGATAACTGCTGCAGCATTTGGGCGCCTGGCAAACCTGAGAATACCGTTCAAGACTCTGTACACCGTGTACGTCAGGCGCATATTGGAGTATGCAGCATCAGTTTGGAACCCCACCGGTCAAGCATGATAACGACATAAAAAATACTGCGAGGAATTGACAAGATGGATGGAGGCAGGATGTTCCAGAAACGGGGCACAGAGACAAGGGGTCACAATTGGAAATTGAAAACTCATATGAAGCAAAGAGATATTAGGAAGTATTTCTTTAGTCATAGAGTTGTCAGGAAGTGGATTAGTCTGGCAAGTGACGTACTGGAGGCTTTAAGACGAGGTATGATAAAAACTCTTGGAGCAGGGAGAGAGGGGGACCTAGTAGCGATGAGTAAAGTTTCGGGACCAGGAGCTATGTATCGACCCCTTCAATCGAAAATTTAGGTGGTACACACTGCTGGCTGCGTTGTATAGGCTACCGAAGTGTATTGCCTGCTGCACTGTGTTGTCTGCCGAGGTGTATTGACTGCGGCTGTGTGTTGCCTGTTAAATTGGATTGTTTGCCACACTGTGTTTCTGTCATTGTTTGTCTGTTACACCATAATGTAAGCCACACTGTAAAGCTAGAAATTTTTGCTTGCCACACTGTGTTGCCTGCCACATTGTGTTAAATTTCTACGTGTGCATCCTGCCACCTGTGTTTCTGTAGAGTGTGCATCGTACTACACTGTGTACCTGCAAAGTGTGCTATTGCCACACTGTGCAACATATCACAGTGTGCTACCTGCCACAGTGTGCTACATGCCACACTGTGCAACATGCCACTGTGCTACCTTTCACACTATGCTACATGCCACACTGTGCAACATGCCACTGTGCTACCTTCCACACTAGGCTACATGCCACACTGTGCTACAAACCACATTGCCACATTCCACGCTATGCAACATGCCACTCTGTGCTACCTGCCACAGTATGCTACCTGCCACACTGTTCTACGTGCCACACTGCTACCTGCCATAGTGTGCTACCTGCCAGACTTCTACCTGCCACACTGTTCTGCGTGCCACATCGTTACCAGCCACAATGTGCTACCTGCCACACTGCTGCCTGCCACACTGTGCTACCTGCCACACACTGCTACTTGCCACACTGTGCTACCTGCCACACACTGCTACCTGCCACACTGTGCTGCCTGCCACACACTGCAACCTGCCACACATTGCTACCTGCTACACGCTGCTACCTGCCACACGCTGCTTCCCGCTACACACTGCAACCTGCCGCACTGTGCTACCTGCCACACACTGCTACCTGCTACACACTGCTACCTGCCACGCACTGCTACCTGCCACACACTGCAGCCTGCCACACTGTGCTACCTGCAGCACACTGCTATTTGCCACACTGTGCTACCTGCCACACACTGCTACCTGCCACACGCTGCTACCTGCTACACACTGCTACCTGCCACGCACTGCTACCTGCCACACTGTGCTACATGCCACACAGTGCTACCTGCCACACAGTGCTACCTGCCACACACTGCTATTTGCCACACTGCTACCTGCCACACACTGCTACCTGCCACACTGTGCTACCTGCCACACACTGCTACCTGCTACACACTGCTACCTGCCACGCACTGCTACCTGCCACACTGTGCTACCTCCCACACACTGCTACCTGCCACACAGTGCTACCTGCCACACACTGCTACCTGCCACACTGCTTCCTGCCACACTGTGCTACCTGCAACACACTGCTACCTGCCACTCACTGCCACCTGCCACACACTGCCACCTGCCACACACTTCTACCACCCATACACTGCTACCTGCCACACACTGCTACCTGCCACACACTTCTACCTGCCACACACTTCTACCTGCCACACACTGCTACCTTCCACACTCTTCTACCTGCCACACACTGCTACCACCCACACACTGCTACCTGCCACACACTTCTACCTGCCACATACTGCTACCACCCACACACTGCTACCTGCCACACACTGCTACCACCCATACACTGCTACCTGCCACACACAGCTACCACCCACACACTGTTACCTGCCACACACTGCTACCTGCCACACACTGCTACCACCCATACACTGCTACCTGCCACACACTGCTACCTGCCACACACTGCTACCACCCATACACTGCTACCTGCCATACACTGCTACCAGCCATACACTGCTACCTGCCACACACTGCTACCTGCCATACACTGCTACCTGCCACACTGCTACCTGCCACACACTGCTATCTGCCACACACTGCTACCACCCATACATTGCTACCTGCCACACACTGCTACCTGCCACATACGGCTACCTGCCACACACTGCTACCTGCCACACACTGCTACCTGCCACACACTGCTACCACCCATACATTGCTACCTGCCACACATGCTAACTGCCACTACTCTACTGCCACACACTGCTACCTGCCACACACTGCTACCTGCCACACACTGCTACCACCCATACACTGCTACCTGCCACACACTGCTACCTGCCACATACTGCTACCTGCCACACACTGCTACCACTCACACCTGTTTTCCTAACCTCTGCTTTTAAGAGAGAAAAATTTTAAACTCGCTTTCATAATATTTGATTTGTCTTTTGTCAGCTTGATGAGGTAATTAACAAATGTTTTCATATTAGTTTAAATTAGTTTTTGCAGGTTGTGTTGTAATTTTGAGTTTGTTGATTTGTTTAATTATTAAAAGTTACTGCTGGGCTTGTTATTATTACACGTGATAACTATCATTGTCTGTAACTGAGATTATGTTCAGAGCCTCTCTTGGTATAACCCAATTATTTATCTTTATTTAGCATTTCTTTTTTTTTTAATAAAACTGAGTGAGCTAGAGGAAGATGCTGGTGCATCAGGGTTCGAATCTTGCTGCCTTGACAAACTCCCCCACGAAACTACTCATGAAACACCCCGTCGAGCACTCTTCTTACGAACCCTCCCCTTCCCCTCACAAATACAGTGGTCCAGCGTCTTTGTAAGGGGTT
>NW_026483236.1:0-11779 GCF_026875155.1 Cherax quadricarinatus | reverse complement strand
TGTTTCATTTTTAAAAAATAAAACAGTCTACTTCCATCGCACCCATTTCCTGGAAATTAAAAAAGTCTACTACACAAAGTAAAGGAACTTGCCAACCTTTTAAATAATAGATTTTGTTGTTAAAATTTTATCTTTAAGTTAAAACAGAATGACTGGCATGATAAAATGCAGAAATTATATCTTCAATGCATTTACTACTAATTATTCAAACATTCGGAAATAAGCACTAAACCTGTATGAGTACAGAGTGACTCTTTACAGGTTTAGTCAATGAGTCACAGAGTGATTTATTTAGTAAATGAATCACAGGGTGACTCATTTGTAAATGAGTCAGAGTGACTCATTTACTAAAATCAAGCAAAAACTTAAATGCCACTAGCATTCCAGTAGTGTTTAAATTTGCCATTTTTTGTACAAGTATTCTTATCTCTAACGGGAAAATTATTGCATAGAAAAAATAAGTTTGCAGTTATATATTTAGAAAAAAAAAAGCAGCCCAGGAAATGTACAGTACAGTAAGCCTTCAATTAACGGCCCCATTGAATGGCTTTTGGATACTATGGATAAAAAAGCGGGCCCAGATAAAACATTAGAATCATCGGATAAAATGAAAAAGTCCACGGATTCCAGATTCTGTTCATAGCAATAGTGTCCAGTAGTCTTCTGAACCAAGTCTGATGGTTCCAAAATTTGTTCAAACGGGACATGTTTGCTCATCCAGGACCTGTCCATTTTCATAGTTCCCAGAGTCATGTGCAACCTGCATCGGGTTTATTGTCTGTGCTCACTCAGCACACACTTGTCATTCAGTCTCCAATTCTCTCTGGATTTACAATGTTTTGCGTGACTATATTAACATATTAAGTAAAGTGCAATTAACCCTTCGACTGTCACAAGCCCTTTCTGAAACTGTCATTCTATGTCGCAAAATTTTTGGAAAAAAAAAAAAAAGATTATTTTTTCTTATGAAATGATAGAATCTTTTCCGATGGTAATGACACCAAAGTATGATATTTGGTTGAAAACTGCAAGGTTACACTCCCGCGAATTTTAGCGGTCTTGGCAACATATACGCATCGGTAATTTCGCGACTTTGACCCCTGTTTTTGGCAAATTCGTTTTTCAGTTGACCAAACTCATAGCTATTGCTTTAGAACTCCATTTTTTCTATCAGTTGAGTACAAGAAACTGCCCATTTTCCCATTGAACTACCCAATAAAGTGGTCAGAAATGGCAATTTGGCCAATTTCATGCAAATTTTTAAAAAAATGCCAATTTCAAAATGGGTCCAGAATAAACAATGTAGACATTCTTGGCACTAAAATAACATATCCTTGTTCATTAGTCACGTCCCTAGGCCCCTCTTATATTACTATTGCTTTCTATTCTGATTTTTTTATTTATACAAAAAATAGAAGATTTACTGTTATGCAGACTACTTTCATTATTGTAAAAATGGTTTTAAATAATATCAGTGACTAGTGAAAAGAATATTAGACTCCTAGTTATGTGTATTGGACGTGTGGTTGATTTGCTTACTCCTGACATTGGTAAAAATCAAAAATTTCTGCTATTTTGAGCTCAATTTTAAGGTCGTTTTCATCGTGAAACTAATCAAAATCATCTCTATTTCTGTAATATGTTGTCCATTTTTTCAACGAGACCATGAAAACGAGAATACAACCATAAATACCATACGAAAATATACCTCAAAGTCGGCACTTTCCATCCAAAAAAATGGTCAGTTTTTTTTTTCTCATTATGCACTGCCTGCTGCAGGACTTTTTTATGTGGTGCACATGACCACACAGGACCATTCTCTCACATGTGGCCTACCAGCTTTCTCCTGCTTGATCTGAAGCCGCTAGAATTTATGCATATTAATACGTCCGAAACACTGGCTCGTAAGACGTTTATGTACGACCAAAACAAATGATGGTGGTTTGTTGTTCTGGAGCTTTCTTCCCATTCACAGACCGATCGAGTGGCGTGAGCACAACTCAAAGATGCTGCTGCAGTCAGGGGCTGGAGACTTGGTACCGGGTGAGCGATACGAGCCTCATAATAATAATAGAGGTTTAGAGGGTTAAATGGTGTTTTCTAAAGTGGTGGTTCCCAGGATAATATAAAACTCAGTGCTAAGAAGAAACTTTAATACTTAATAAGGAAGGTTTAGTGTTGTATCTCAGTGGCAAGGATCTGTGCCAGTTTACTGTATACTACTTCATCTCTCCACCTTAAAGTATAAGATAAGTAAAATTACTGTAAGTTACTGTAAAACTAGTTTACATACTGAACATGTACAGTATTGTACAACAGTACTACAGCCATCCTCACTGAGCGACGTACTTGTTAACCCACAACTCGGACCTAAGACAGGCTCTCTGACAGTATGCCCTACCTAAATAATGTATATTAGAGCTGATTTCCTCTATTCTGTTTATTACAATATACAGTAAACTACTGTACAAACATTTAAAATTATACTAAAATGTTTAAATGGTGCAAAAGGGGAGATTAAAACAATATCAAAGATGGTTGACACAAACCCACTACCCTTATAGTATGCTCTTTGCTTAGGGACAAATTTGTTTACCAACATGGTCTTAGGAAAGGAACACCATCATTAAGTGAGGATTATTAATATTATATCAAAAAGAAGTGCTAAACCCCAAGGGCTTTTATAGCATTAAGTGAGGGGAGGCTGTATTATTACTGTACAGTAGCATGTAAAATGTATAGTACTATTGTACAGTACTTTAAATTTATGTATTTTTTTTTTATGATACTTGCATAGTATTGTGTTCTTTTTACAGGGTGTACATTATTGCCAGTTGTCCTAGATTCCAAGTTATGAATTCATTTCATAACTTGGAATCTATGGACAATGGCAATAATGTACACCCCTCCCATCGCTATTAGTCCATTAAATCAAGGGTTTCACTGTACTGAAAAGCTGTTAGTCTGTACCCATAAGGGTCATACATTGCATGGGGAATGAGAGGTAATCAGGTTAACACCAGAAAATACAGTACTACCCTTATGTGCTTTAAATTCCTTGGATCAAGTCCTTCTCTAGCATTAAGACACCCCCATGGAAAGAGAGAACAAAGAAAAATATGCTTTTTCAACATTTAAAAAACCCATACCTTACCACCTATACAAATACAATACTGTTTCATTTACCATAATATATTTTCCAGTTACATTAACCAGTTCAAAAAACAGGACACTGGAGGGATTTGGATGTGTTTTCAAGTATGGATAGATTGGTCAATTCTAAGACTTAACTCTTATGATTTTGCTGTATTTTCATAGTTTTTTTACGGTATTTTTTTAATGTAAGGCCAAAAAGTCATTATTCCAACTTTTGAGCAACTGAAAACCACTTGCTCCATGTTGGAAATACACAGCTTCACATTCATCTCACTTCCCTTGGGAACTGAGATGAGATCTCATCTCACCTCCCTTGGGAAGTGAGATGTATACATTTGGAAGGCACTTCATATATAAAGTGAGATGTATGCCTTGGGAAAGGCATAAAAAATTACCGATTTGTTACATGAGGATGATAATTTTGTTTCCTATTAGTTAGAGGAAATTTCAACAATTTTATGCATCTAGACTGGGCTCTGGAGCCTTTCCACATGTGGGTCCCTAATAACAATAGAAAATAAAAATATATCTTTACTAATAAAATTATACTGATTTCACAAGTACTTTGCTCTTACCTTGTACTACATGGTAGGTTATATAGTCGTTGCAGTAACAACTGAACTCTCCTCCCCCAAAGAAACAGCATTTTGTCTGAAAGAATTTTTTTTTTAAATTTTGTGAACCAAGAAAAAAAAAAAAGGTTAGTAAATCTAACCCCCTTGTTCTGCATTTTTAGTTTCCTCTTATGACATGATGGCTTATGGAGGTAGCATTCTGTGGTGTAATATACAGTAATGTGTTATTTCTTTTCTTCGCCTTATTGTAAAATAATTAGAAACAGAAAATGCCTGTGGGAGATAAAGATCTTGAACTGAATACAAATTAATTACTATTAAAGCCCTTCCTTCCTAAAAAGTGCTCCCTACCACCCGATTATATCAGCCAAGATAACTGTAAAGTAGCCTAAATGGGAAAGAGGAGAATTCTTCCTTCAAAGCATGTGTGTTGTATGAGGGAATAAAATGCCAGGAGAAAGGAGCTGGTAACCCCTTCTGTATAAATTACTAAATGTTTTAAAAAAATTTTTCTTTCATTTTTTTTCGTCACCCCATTGTGAAAAAGAAAGCTATAACAAAGTCTTTAATCTGGGATATTCGCATGTATTAAAAAACCCCTTGAAGAATGTAAAGAAGATTTTTAATGACAGCAAGAGAGGAACAAAAAACCCAAACTGCAAATGGGGAAGAGGTCCTTTGGCCCTCTTCTTTTTCGTTTACAAAAATGCCCTCCCCAAATGCATCGCAATACTAAACCCCCAAATATTTGCAGAGCACTCATTTTTCTTTTTTCCCCCAACCCCAGTATGTACCCAAATTTTGTAAATCCCGAATTACAGAAAATATCCTAGTGAGACTAAAAAACTTACTTAACATTGAACAACTACTTCATTCGTTGGAAACAGAGTTAAGATTCCTTTTAACTTGAAAAATGAATCCCTTCACAAAGCTCAAAAGGGGGGAAAATTTTAGGAATCACCTTGATAAAAACAAAGTACAGAGGGAAAATTTTAGGAATCACCTTTGAAAATAGACCAAATTTCAAACACATGTACAAAAATTTCGGGAAAAAATTTAAAAGATAGGGTATATGTTCCCCAGTCAGTCTCCTGCCCTATATCATTTCATTATTTCCCCCCTATCTCATATGGAATTTGTGCATGGGGGCCTAAAACACAAAAAACCATCTAGCCCATTAATTCCAAAAAAAAGGCTGCGTGAATGATAAATTCCCATACGGCAGCAACTCCACCAATATTAAAATAAAAACCCCTATCACCATACAAAAAAATCATATTATTATTGCCCTAAAATACACAGAAATTTAAACTGGATAAAAAACTTCCCCTCAAATTCCCCTTTCCCAACCTCAACAAAACACATGCCATAACACAAGGACAGTCACTCTGTGTTCCCCGTGTCCATCTCCACTAAGCAAAAAAATCAATGCACATAAAAAGGCCCAAAAATCGGAATTCATTACTTTGAATATAAAAGAAAAAATGTTGTTTTTTAAAATTAAAATCTCTTCTTCATGTATAACCGTGACCCTATAAACTTTGTTTTTTTAATTTCATTACCTAACAGAATCTCCTTTTTTGAATGCACAGCAAAATCAGCAAAGGCCATATGACCTGTCTTTGAAATACTCATTTGTGCTTAATTGTTACTTGTTTACTATAATTTTTACCACTGAATATATCATTGCTTAGTTAATCTTAAGTTAATTTTCAGCCTGCCCATAATGTTCTGCATACAAGGGGCTTTTGGCATGTTACACTTAACCACTGTATTTCTTTGTACTTCTATGTATCATGTCCAAATTAATAATAAATAAATAAATAAATAAATAAAAGTAGCAAGTGCCATAACCATAAGATATAAAAAAGACAATAAATTCTGAAATCAGGAGCACAATATTATTATTATTATTATTATTATTATTATTATTATTATTATTATTATTATTATTATTATTATTAATAATATTACATTCATGGGGAAAGCACTAAGTGAGCAGAAGTCATACACTGTTTGAGAAATGGGAGGCATTCTGATTCAATCCAAGGAAGAGGAACACAGGTCCATTTCCTTAGATAATGATCATCTGACTGGTATCAAGGAACCTTCCTTGAGGGAACAAGCCCAACAACATCACTCAGCTCCTGCAGATACAAATAGTTACTTATATGAGCCCTTGCTGAAGTCTAAATATTATTATACATTACTGTACTTACAAATTAGTATTTTTTTTTTTTTTACAACAGTGGCACTGAACACATTATAGGCTTATAATGTAATAAGTGGTGAGTACATAAACCTAGAACCCAATGAAGCTAAATAATTGTATTAATATTATTCAATTTATGGATGTGCCAAAGTATCAATATCATCTGATTTTGATGGTATCAGTATTACCCTAAAGTACAGTATCAATTTCAGTAACAGCTAATTTTGATGGTATTAGTATCAGTATCAGACAGTATCATCTAATTTTGATGGTATCTGTATCAACCCAAGATTGAACATTGGTAACGGTTTTGGCAAAATTTTGCTATCATCCCAAAATTATCTTTACGATAATTCCAGCTGACATCATTGACATACTACTATACAGAAGCTGCTTGTTATGATGCGCATTTCCCACAAATTAGGTCAGTTTTTGTCCCAGGATGCGACCCACACCAGTCCACTAACACACAGGTACCCATTTTAAACTGATGGGTGAACAAGGACAGCAGGTGTCTTATGGAAACACGTCCTTAACCCTTTGATTGTTTTCGACGTATAAATACGTCTTACGAGTCAATGTTTCTGACGTATATATACTCAATAATTCTAGCGGCTTCAAATCAAGTGGGAGAAAGCTGGTAGGCCTACATGTGAGAGAATGGGTCTGTGTGGTCAGTGTGCACCACATAAAAAAAATCCTGCAGCACACATTGCGTAATGAGAAAAAAAAAAACATCGTTTTTTTGGAATAAAACGCCGACTTTGAGGTGTATTTTCGTATAGTATTTATCGTTGTATTCACGTTTTCATGGTCTTAGGTGATAAAATGGAAAACATATTACAGAAATAGAGATGATTTTCATTACTTTGATAATGAAAACGACCTTGAAACTGAGCTCAAAGTAGCAGAAATGTTCGATTTTTACCAATGTTCAGGAGTAAATAAATCACACCACACGTCCAATACACGTCAACTGGGGAGTCTAATATTCTTTCACTAGTGCACTGATATTATTTATACCATTTTTACAGTAATGCAGTAGTCTGCATAACAGTAAATTTTGTATTTTTTTGTATGAATAAAAAATCAAAATAGAAAGCAATAATAATAAAAGAGGAGCCTAGAGATGTGACTAATGAATAGAGCATATGTTATTTTAGTGCCACGAATGTCTACCTTGTTTATTCTGGACCCTATTTTGAAATTGGCATCTTTTTTAGTTTGTGTGAAATTGGCCAAATTGCCAATTTCTGACCACCATATTGGGTAGTCCAAATTAGTAAATGGGAGGTTTCTTGTACTCAGCTGATAGATAGAATGGAGTTCTAAAGAAATAGCTATGAGTTTGGTCAACTGGAACAATGGAATTGGCTGAAAATAGGGCTCAAAGTCGGCGAAATCGCCGATACGCATATGTCGCCGAGACCGCTAACTTCGCGGGAGCATAATTCCATAAGTTTTCGACCAAATTTCAAACTTTTGGTGCCATTACCATCGGGAAAAGATTCTCTATCATTTCATAAGAAAAAATAATTTTTTTTTTCAAAAATTGAGCGACATTGTTGAGAAATTTTCTCCAGGAGGGGGGTATCAGCCCCCTTCAGCCCCTTCAGCCCCTTTCAGCCCTGAGGGGCCCATACCTCTCAGAAGGGGCAAGCGTCTTGTTTACTGCTACAGTGAGTAATTGATCACAGATGCCGTACGAGTATGCGACCTGTGGTCAACCGACCATTGCTCCTTGCAGTCGTGTTGCAGAGTGTATTTTAATAAGAGACAGTACATCTCTTACTTTAGCAGGACAATTAAGGAAAATCCTGCTCCCACTTCATTACATCGTAAAGATATTGGACATTGTTTGTCTATGCTAAGACAGCAAATATCAAACCTTCTGCTTTGCTTCATCGAGGAAGTGGGCAAGAGAAGCAAAAAGTACTAGGTTCAGCAGTTTTTTTGTGCAGGGCAGTGACGGCATGGGGCCGCTGTGGCCGCTTCAGATTAACTTTTGACTCTACTGAGAGTGACAACTGCCGCCATGATAACATCACAAAGAACAACGATCTGTGCGTTATCAACAGAAGGTCTCATACATACACAAAAACACATCTCTAACAGAAGTGCATCACTTCTTCCGTGATAACTATGTGAACAATAAAGACAAATCTTGTGGAACATATGTGCGTTTCCTAGACCAAGGAAGAACGTGGACAATCCAAGGACCCTTCAGCTTCTATAAAGTCACCGATAACCTGTCGAATGTGTGAAGAACACCATAGCCTCACGCTACAAGAGCAAGGTATGTTACGAATTTCATGTAGAATGGGGGACTGCGCAGATTCATTGAGATCGCAAGGATATGACAATACAACTCTATAGTCGGCATACAATGGTGTGGTACTTTTGAGTCAGAACAATAAGTTAGTCAGTCCATCAGTGAATGAAATTGCAGACATAACGCCCCCTAGGGTGTAATTATTAATCTTACAAATATATTTCTTGACAGCCCGTTGTGAGATGGTTTTTCGACAGCTTCAAGACCTCGTACTGCAGGCGGCTGTTGGCAGGTGCGATGAGTTGTCTTTAACGTTAAGTGGTATCACTGTTTATACATAGGCTGGGTGAATGCCGTTCTCAACATAATTGGTCTGCACGAATGATAAAGCCAACACAGAGGTCCAAATATGTTGTACTACAGTGTAACAAATAACCTATGAGCCAAAGGTCCTTCGAAAAAAGCTTTAAAACTAATGTTTTACAATATAAATCAGATAAATGAGTCCCTCCAGACTCAATCACAGAGAATGGGCAGCCCAATAAGAAAATGGGCACTCCCCAAGCATCTTCAACCCAAAGAAAACGGGAGCTGTGACTCACACCATACACTAGCAAAACCGCGGGATGGTACCCCGGCACCCACTCACCCAATGGCTCGAAATTGGCTGACGATCTCAAGAGACAACAACAACAACCAAGTGATGTACAGTATGTTCTGAGTATATATTAAACCACATAGTGTTTATTAATGTTTATAGACAGAAATTAAGAGACAAGAATGTGTTAAAGTTGGCTCATTCTTAAAGATCTACCTCTTATAAGGACCCATCACACATTGATTACCCTTCATCCGATAAAGTTGATAAGTTAGCCAATAGGTTAGAGTACCAGAAGGAGAACTAGAAATAACTTTGCTATAACTGTGTCTAGCATTAGGAATAATATTAGGATAGAAGTAATAATGAACTGTTTGTTATAGGAATCGGTTAAAGCCCAGAGTCAGATCTATACCCACTATGACAGACATGAACTATATAGTATGTTTATGGAGCAACTTGTGTAATGTGAAACAAGTAAAACTGACTGGATGTTTGTAGTGGCCAGGCTTAGGCTTTGTTAACAAGTACTTCTGGCAGTTCTGGGGAGACACACAGATGAATGATCAAACAAGCTGTAAATTATGTGATCAGCATAGGTCACCTCTTGAACCTATGTTGCTTAAATTGTCCACTTATTGAGGAATACAGAGACGACAGTATAATAACCTATTGACATGTCAAGATATCTTATTAATAAAATAAATACTCACATAAACTAAGCAAATTTCCTAAATTTTGCTTTGTAACAGATAAGTAGAACTATAGAATAAGTAGATATAAATCCAATGTATTCCTTTAACCTTTGGGCCTAGTTCCTAGTCCTTTTGTGTATCCATATGCTCTCAGCCTACAACCGGCCCACAGATGGATATGGGGTGCACAATAAAACTAGCCACTTCGGTGGCAAAATCGTAAAAAAAAAACATCTACCTCTTATATTTAAAGGAGACTTATATATAAAGTGTAAGCTTTCAAAATAAATAATTAACAGTGACCATTTATAAATGTGTAAGTAAGTCATTCACAGTGTGATTTACAGGTTATACAGTGACCATTTATATGTATAGTGAATGAAGTGTGTAACATCATTATTTACGATTAATCATCGTGGTCAAGGCTGACAACAGCAAACTCAAGTCCATAAACACCCAGCCCACATAACTCTGTACCCTTCATTGTCCAATGACCCTGCGGTTAATGCTAGTGGGTCAGTAGTGTCTTGACCTCGATTATTGCTGACTTAAGCACAACAAAAACTCAGCTGTTTATAGCAGTAACAGTGGTGCTTTATAATTTTCATATACCATAAAAATGGCTTGTTTGGAAAACTCAAGTTTCAGGTCTTTTTTTTTTTTTACAGACTAAGATTACACAAGTTTAGAAAATCAAATTTCATTCTAATAGGATAACTCGAATATACAAACATAGATTTTGATGATCTTGTAGGTCAAAATTTAAATTACTTTACACTGACGTCTGTAAAAAACTAATTCACTATACACATTATGTAAAATAACAATTTCTTGAATCCGATCCATCTGAGGATGAAATTAAAAATGTTTTGGATACTTTCTAGTACAATCTACAATCACAAGGTGGATCATCAGCGGACTACAGGCCTATGAGAGCAGCGTAAAACCTCTTGTCCCGAGCACCAACTGTAACTAAGGTCAAACACCAGGGGGGGGGTGTTAACACATGTACAACAACAAGAGTCCCATTACCAAGCTTACCTGCATGTCCCTTACCTACTTTCCAAGGTCATAATTATTGAAGAATTCATTATGGTTTTCAATCCATAGTACATCACGAACTGACATAAATGAGATTGGTAAGATCAATTTACCTTAAATGTCTTGTGAAGCGGGAGAACCCTATGAACTGATTAAGCTCAGTCTTCTGGTGCTAGAGGTAATTAATCAAATAGCCTTACGTGTCCTTAGCAGACAATTACTTTGATGCTGGACAAGGCCAGAGTTAGACACAAGCAGTCTTAATATCACGCTTGAAGGCATTTAGAATCCACATTAGTCGAATAGTCACAGATCTCTAATGCTAAATATTGACCTAAGGGCAATGTGAATGGTTATCAGAGGAATTGTAAGTAATAAGTTGTCCACCACAGAAACTATTGAAACGATTAAATAATTCATTCAATAAACGCTATTTCACTTGTGAGGAAATTAGCAATGTTTTACAAACAAAAGTTTTTCATGCATGCAAGCCACTAGACAAGATGAACAACCCACAAATCCAGTGGATAATAAAACTTCGACTCAGTAATAAAAAGAGTATACCTACCTCCCACTAAAACACTGAATGGAAATCCCAAATATGGCATTTATCAAGCTGTGAATACAACAGACAGTAAACAAACTGTCAAACATAAACGAACTCCTAAACGTGTGAATGTGTAACTGTTGTGATGGAACACATTGGGACAGTATTGTAATCAATACACATCAATGGAGGCACGTAAACACCGTTTTTTCATCAGTCTGAAAAGGAGCATCACGTGTTTTAGGAACACAAGGGAGGTAAATGCTCACGGTGAGAAGAAGTGTTTTAAATGCAAGGGTATGCATCATACCGCATATTTGCCCCAAATACTTTGCTGAAGCGTCAGCAGACCTTCCCACAGAATCATGAAGTCAACAAAGGCAACATCATTAAATGTGCGAGATAATTTAAAAGAACTGCTTCTCCCCCTCCCGATAGCTCGAATTGAGTTATCTAATAAATTACACAAAACCAATGTGCTAACACTAATTGATCAAGGCTCTACAAAGGTCCTTCATTAAGAAAGATCAGTAGTTTAGGCAGAAACTGAATAAACAACCCTATGCAAAATACCAGTTAGATACAGCTGGTTTTTTTTTCCACAATTCTGGTTAAACAGACATATGACCTAGGACCAGAAATCACTGTTGGAGTCCTAGGAAACAGAAAAAGACAGTAGAAGC
>NW_026483233.1:0-24541 GCF_026875155.1 Cherax quadricarinatus | reverse complement strand
AAAACCCAGGAAAAAAGTTGAAACACAAACCTTTGACAACAAAACCCTTAAAGACACAAACCCTTGACGCAGAAAACTTCACGACAAAAAACCGGAGTGACAGAAACCTTGGGGACCAGAAACCCTTGACGACAGAAACCCATTGACGACAGAAACCTTGACGACTGAAACTCTTGACAAAAAAAACCATTGCGATTAAAACCCTTGACGAGAGAAACCATTAATGATAGAACCCTTTTGACGATAGGAACCTTTTCAGAAACCATTAATGACAGAAACCTTGACGAAATAAACCCTTGACGTAGAAAGCCTTGGACGACAGAAACTCTTGATGAACAGAAACCCCTTGATAACAGAAACCCTTAGATAACAGAAAACCCTTGACGACTGAAATCCTTGAGAACAAAACTTTGAAGACAAAAAACCTTGACAACAGAAACCTTGACGACATAAAACCTACACGACAGAAAAACCCTTGAAGATAGAAACCCTTGATGCAAGAAACTCTTGATGACACGTACACACTTGACGACAGAAACCCTTGACGTCAGAAACCCTTGACGACAGAAAACCTTGACGAGAGTAACCGATTGACAGACACCTCTAACGACACAAAAACCCTTGGACGATAGATACCCTTGACGTCAGAAATCCATGACGACAGAAACCCTTGACGAAGTAACACCTTATTGACAGACACACTAACACAGTAACCCTTGACGACAGGTACATTGACGACAGAAATCCTTGATGACACAAACCCATGACGACAGAAAACCTTGGCGAACAGAACGTTTGAAACAGAAACCTTGTGGCAGAAACCTTAACGTCAGAATCCCATTGACGAGAGAAAACCATTGTCGACGGAAATCTTTGAGGACAAGAAACACTTGACGACCACGAAACCTTGACGAAGCAAAACCCTTGACAACAGAAACCCATGATGACAGAAACCTTGGCCGACAGAAACGTTTGAAGACAGAAACCCTTGCCATGGCCGAAACCCTATGGACGACAGTAACCTTTGATATACACACTACCATTGACGACAGAAAATCTGACGCCAGGTATCCCTTGAAGATAGAACCCTCTGACGGAGAAACCATTAATGATAGAAAACCTGATGACACAAACCCTTAAGAGAAACCCTTGATGGTCAGAAACCATGATGGCAGAAATATTGGCTGACGCCACCCCTTGGACGACAGAAAACATTGGACGACAGAAACATTGACGACAGAAAGCCATTGCGACAGAACCCTAGGACGACAGAAACAACACTTTGACAAAAAACCCTTTATGACAGAACCCTTAATGACAAGTAACCATGACAACAGTATAACCCTTGACGAAAGACCAACACTTGGACACCTACAGATCTCTTTTTGTCAGAAACCCATGTTGACAGAATTCCCAGCTGACCAAAAGAACACCCTAATTGACAGAAACTTCTAAAACGACAGCTAAACCTTGTTCGTAGAAACCATCGACGACAGAACAACCTTGAACGACACAAACCTTGACGACAGAAACCCTGACGAAGAAAAAACCATTGACGACAGAAAACTAATGCAACGACAAAGTCATATTCTACACTTGTCGACAGAAACCCATTGGACGATTAAAACCTTGCCGAAGAGAAATATTAATGATAGAACCCTTGACGACAGAAACCCTTGACCTGGAAACCAGTTATGACAAGAAACCATTGAGAACAGAAAACCTTTACGACAAGAAACTTTGTCGACAGAAACCCTTTGAGACAGAAACCCTGGACGGTCAGAAACCATTGACGACAGTAACCCTTACTTGAAAGACAGAAACTATTGATGACTGCAAAGCCTTGTCGATTAAAACCCTTGTCTAGAGAAACCAATTAATGATAGATTATCCTTGACGACAGGACACACCCCTTGACAGAAAACCCATAGACAGAAAACCATGACGAAAGAAAATCTTTTACGACAGAAAATCATGACGACAGAACCCTAAGCGAACAGAAACCTTGACGACAGAAATCCTTGACTACAGAATCCTTTGTGCGACAGATAACCCTTGCGATTTAAAACCCTTCACGAGAGAACCATTAATGATAGGAACTCTTGACGGACAGTAACACTCTTGACAGAAACCCTTGCTGACAGAAACCATTGAATAAGAACACCCCTATTACGACCAGCCGCTCTTGACGACAAGAAACCCTTAACGACACGAAATACCTTGACTACAGTAAACCTTGACGAAAAGAAACCTTATCGACACGAAACCAATGACGACAGACACCCTTCGACCTCAGAAATTCTTGTTGTCAGAACCTTGGTGGAACAGAAACCTTGACAAATAGAAACCCTAATTGACCGACACTTCCTAAACGACAGAAACCCTTGTCGATAGAAACCATTTGGACAGAAAACCTATGACGACACAAACCCTTGACGGACAGAAACCCTTGACGACAGAATAAACATTGACGACAGAAAACCCTTTGACGACAGATACAGTTCGTCGAAGAACCATTGCGTATTAAAACCCTTGACGAGAGAAAATTTAATGATAGAATCCCTTGACGATCAGAACACCCTTGACAGGAAAACCATTTTTGACACGAAACCATTGACGACAGAAACCCCTCTTCGACAGAAACTCTTGTCGACAGAAACCCTCTTGAGACAGAAACCTTGACGACAGAAAACCATTGACGGAAGAAAACCTTGGCGACAGTAACTCTTGATGACAGAAAGCCTTGTCGATTTAAACCCTTGACTAGAGAAACTTTAATGATCTGAAATCCTTGACGACAGTAACCCTTGACAGAACCCTTGATGAGCTGAAACTTTGACGACAGGAAACTCTTTACGACAGAAAATCATGCCGGGACAGGAAAACTAGCGACAGAAACCTTGTCACACGGAAATCCTTGAACTACAGAATCCTTTGACGACAGAAACTTGCGATTAAATCTACTTACGAGAGAAACATTAATGATAGTAAACTCTTGACGACAGAAACTCTTGACAGAAACCCTTGATTTACAGAAACCACTTGAATACAGAAAACCCTTTACGACAGACAGAAAGCTCTTGCGACAGAAACCCTTAACGGACAGAAACCCTTTGACGACTGAAACCCCTGACGACAGTAAACCTTGAGACAGAAACTCTTGTCGACGATACCACCCTTGGACGACAGAAACACTTGACGACAGAAACCCTTACTATACAAACCCTTACGTCAGAAAAGCCTGACTACAGGAAATCCTTGACAGTCACAGAAACCCTTGACGACGAACCACTTGATGAAAGAAACTCATGGACGTCAGCAAACACTTCGACGACATAAATCTGAGGACACTAAGCCTTATTGAAGACACTGAACAACGACAGAAACTCTTGACGATAGAAAAACACTTGACGACAGAATACCCTTGCGACACAAACCATTGACGACCCAGACACCATGACGACAGAAACACTTGACGACAGAAACACTGACGACAGAAACCATGACGATTAAAACCCTTGACGAGATAGAAAATCGTTAATGATAGAACCTTTAGAAGACAGAAGAAACATTGACGACAAGAAACCATTGAAGATTAAAACCTTAGCGTCAGAAACCATCTAATGGTAGACACTTGAGGGACTGAAACCCTTGACAGAAAACCTTTGATCAGAAACCATTGATGAAGAAACCCTTTACGACAGAAACTCTTGACGACAGAAAACCCTTTAGCGACAGAACCTTGACGACAGAAACCATGCGACATAAAATCTTGAGCGGACATAAAACACTTGTTGACAGACACTGCTAAACGACATATCCCTTGACGATAGGAAACCCTTGATGATAGAAACCGTTGACCAACCACACCTTTGATGACAACGAAAACCCTTGACGACACTAACCCTGACGACAGAAACCGTTCACGGCAGACAACCGGGCCATGACTGATACCCATGAGGACAGAAACCCTTGACGCAGAAAAACAATTGTCGACAGAAACCTTGACGGCAGAAGAACACCATTGACGATCGAGGACACCCTTGACTAACAGAATCCATTAATTAATAGAGAACCCTTGACGACAGAGACCTTGAAGTCAGAAACCACCTTGATGATAAGAAACTTGACGACGAGAAACATCTAATGATAGAAACCTTGGACGACAGAAGGTCCCTGACGAGAACAAACCTTTAGACAGAAACCCTTGACAGAAACCTATAGAAGACACCCCTAAAGGAGCAGAAAACTCGTGACATAGAACCTTGATGACAGAAACCTGCGACAGAAATCCTTGACGACAGAAACAAATAATGACAGAAAAAGCTTTGAAGACAGAAAACCTTGAAACAGTACAACCTGACAGATAAACATTGACGACAGAAACCCATTACGACAGAGACTTGAGGACAGAAAACATTTTACGACAGAAGAAACCCGTGACGAGAGAAACGATTGATGAAAGAAACCCTTGTCGAAAACCAAAAACACTTAATTACACAAACCATTCAATGACAAAAACCCTTGACCACAAAAACCCTTGACCACGAAACCTTGACGACAGAAACCCTGATGAAAAGAAACTTTGATGCTCAGAAACACTTGACGACATAACACTCTTGAGGGACATAGCCCTTATCTGACAGACATTGCTAAGACAGAAACACTTTGACGACAGAAACCCTGGACGACACAAACCCTTGGACGACAGAAACCATTGACGACAGAAACCTCATGCACGAGAAACATTGACGACCCAGACCGGGAAAACCTATTGACGATTCTAAAAACCCTTGACGCCTAGAAACATTAAGGATAGGAAGAAACCTTGACGACAGAAACTCTTGACTAAAACCTTGTGGACAGAAACCATTGACGACAGATAACCTTACCTACGACAGAAATTCTTGAATACAGAAAACCTTAGCGATCAGAACCACTTGACGACAGAACCATTGGACGACATAATCTCTTGAGCTCATAAACCCTTATTGACAGACACTGCTAACCGACAGAAAACCTTGACGATAGAAAACCTTGAAGACAGAAACCGTGACGACCACAAACCTTTGATACACAGAAAACCCTTGTCGACACAAAACCTTGACGACAGAAAACTTTCACGACAGAAACCGGAGTGACAGAAAACCTTGAGGACAGAAACTTGCCCTCCGCACCATTGACGACAGAAACACTTGAGACAGAAAACTCTTTGAGCTCCCTGAAACCATTGACGATTAAAAACCCTTGCGAGAGAAAACCATTAATGATAGAAACCACTTGACGACCAGGAAAACCCTTGACAGAACCTTGATGACAGAAACCAATGGACGACAGAAATCTTCACCGTACAGAAACCCTTAGCGAAGAAAACCCTTTACGGCAGAGAAACATCGACGACAGGAACCCTTGACGAAGAACACTTCTGAGGACCAGAATTCTCTACTACAGAATCACCTCTTGACGACAAGCAAAACCATTGACGAAGAGAAACATTAATGATAGATAACACCTTGTGACGACAGAAACCCTTGCACAGGAAACCCTTGATGACAGAAACATTGAGACCCGAAACTCCTTTACGCACTGAAAACACTTGAGACAGCAACCCACTCCTAGCCGACAGAATCCGATTGACGGCAGAAAACCGATGAAGACAGGAACCCTAACAACAGAACACCCTACATGACAGACATCATTGACGAGAGATAACATTGACGTCAGGAAACCTTAACGACAGAATCACCTTGACAGAAACCTTATCGAGAGAGTCACCATTATTACGACCAGAAACCTTGACAATTGAAACCCTTGACTGACAGAACCCCTTGACCGACAGAAACCCTTGACTTATATAACTCTTGACGGACGAAAACCGCTGCGGCAGTAGTAACCTTGACGAACTAGAAACCCTGAAAGAAACCATTGTGACAGAAACCCTCTGACGGACAGATACAATCAATAAACAGAAAGCTTTGATGTACAGAAACCACCTGACAACACACAAACATTGACAGACAACCCTAGACGACAGAAACCCTTGACGGCAGAAACCCTTGACGCACAGAAAACCTTGACGACAGAACCTTTACGGACAGAACCATTGGACGAGAGAAACGATTGACGACACGTAACTTCTGACGACAAAAACCATCTAATTACACAAACCACCTTAACGACAGAAACCCTTGACGACGAAACCCTTGACGACCAGAATCCCTTTACGCACAGCAACCGAAACCATCGACCGACAGGACCCCTTGACGACAGAAACCCTTGCGACAGATACCCTTGACTACAGAATCCTTTGAAACCAGAATCCCTTGACGAGAGAAACCATTAATGTCTAGAAACCCTTGACGACAGAAACCCTTGGACAGAAACCCTGCTCTCGACAGAAAACCATTGACGACCAGAAACTCTTTACGACAGGAAACTCTTGACCGGTACCAGAAACCTTAGCGACAGAATCCTTGACGGCAGAAAACGTTAGAAGACAGGAACCCTTAACGACCCAGAAACCCAAAGCGACAAAATCCCTTGACCGGGAGAAACCATTGGACGACAGTAACCTTAAAGAAAGAAACCTTGACAAAAAACGTTATTGAAATTGCCGACACCATAACGACAGACTAACCTTGACATTAGAAACCCTTGACGTCAAGAAACCCTTGACGACAGAAACCCTTGGACTTCATAAACTCAGTGACGCACACGAAAACACCGTGCGCGACAGAGTTCAATTTAACCTTGACGACAGAAAACCTTTGAAAGGAACCATTCCAGTGACTGAAACTTGACGAACAGATACAATAATACAGATCAGCATTGATGGACAGATACCACTTGGATCAACACAATAAACAACTTGACAGAAAACTTTGGGACGACAGAAACCCTTGACGTACAGAAACCCTTGACGACACAAAATTTACGACAGTAAACCCTTGACGAGAGAAACGCTTGACGACAGAAAACACTTTGACGACAAAAACCGTAATTCTACACAAACCCTTAACGACACGAACCCCTTGACGACCAGTTATCTCCTTCGACGACGGAAACCTTTGATAGAAGAAATCTCTTGACGCAAGATAGAATCCCTTGACGGACATTAACTCCTTGAAGATATAAGTCCATTATGACAGACACTGCAAACGAGAGACAACACACTTGTCGACACAATCCACTTGTCGACACAATAAACCTTGACGAACCAGAAACCCTTGACGAGAGAAACATTGCCTCGACAGAAACCATGACGACAGACAGAAACACTTGACGAAGAAAACTTGACGACAGAAGCATTTTCATTCTTGACCATTAAAACCTTGACGATAGAAACCATGCGACCGGCAATCTTGGCTCGACAGAAACCCTTGACGACAGGAAACTCTTGACGTCAAGTATCCCTTGACGAACACAGAAACCATTGACGATTACAACCGCTTGACGATAGGAAACATTAATGATAGAAACCCTTGACGACAGAAACCCTTGACAGAAACCTTGATAACAGAAACCATTGACGAGAGAAACCTTTTGCGACAGAAATTCTGGACTACAGAAAACTCTTAGACGACAGAAACCCTTGACGTCAGAAACCTTTGACGACATAATCTCTTGAGTACCTAAACCCTTATTGACAGACCAATGCTAACGCAGAAACCTTGACGATTGTAACCATTCGACAGAAAAAAACGTTGGACGGTCACAAAACTTTGACAACTAGAATCACTTGATGACACAACCTTGACGACAGAAACCTTACAGACAAGAAACCGGAAAGTGACAGATAACTTGAGGACAGTATCCCTTGACGCAGAAACCATTGGACGACAGAAAACCTTGAGACTGAAACTTTTGACGACAGATAACCATTGACGATTAAAACCTTGACGAAGAGGAACCATTATGATAGAAACCATTTGAGACCAGGGAAACCCTTCGACAGAAACCTTGATGACAGAAACCTTTGACCGACAGAAACCTTTTACGAAAGAAAACTCTTGACGACGAACCCTTAACGACAGAATCCTTGACGCAGGAAACGTTGAAGACAGGAAACCCTTAAAAGACAGAAACCCTGTGCGACGAAATCTTGAAGACAGGAACCTTGAGACAGAAGCCATTAATGACTGAAACATTTGACGTTAGAGACCCTTGACGACAGAAAACCTTAAACGGACTGAAACTTGACAGAAAACCCTTTATTGAAAGACACCCCATTACGTCAGAAAACCTTGACAATAGAAACCCTTGATGACAGTAACCCTTGACGACAGAAACCTTGTCTTCATAAACTCTGTGACGAAGGAAACCCGTGACGGCAGTAGTAACCTTAAACGACAGAAAACCCTTGAAAAGAACACCATTAGTGACAGAAACCCTTGAAACAGTACCAAAAATAACAGAATGCTTTGATGACAGGAACACTGAAACACAAAATCTTGACAGAAATCCTTGACGACAGAAACCCTTGACGACAGAAATTTTACGACAGAAACCCTAGCGACTGAGATAAGCTTGAAGGACAGAAACCTTTGCGACAAAAACCCTTTTTACACAAAACTTTTAACGGACAGAAAACCGCTGACCCAGGAAACCTTGACGACAGAAACCCTTGAGAGCAGAAACCCTTGATGAAGAATCTTTGACGCCTAGAAACTTGACGACATAAACTCTTGATGATATAAGACCCTTATTGATAGACACTGCTAACGAGGGGGGGGGTGAGGGGAGAAAAACCCTTGACGCGACACCAAAACCCTTGACGACACAAACCCTTGACGACAGGAAACCTGACGACATAACCCTTGACGGACAGAAAAACCATTGACGACAGAAAACATTGACGACAGAAACACTTGGACACAGAAGCAATGACGAATTAAAACCCTCTGCATGATAGAAACCATTGACGACAGAAACTCATGAGACAGAAACCTTGACGACAGATCTCTTGACGTCAGAAACCCTGACGACAGAAACCTTTATTGACAGACACCCCCTAACGAACACAGACAAAACTTGCCGATAGAAGACCTTGACGGACCAGAAACCTTGACGACCAAAAACCCTTTCCTCGACAAAAAACCCTTGACGACAGAAAACTCTTGAACGACAGATCCCTCGTCGACAGAGAAATACTTAAAGACAGAAAACATTGACAGAAACCTAATTGACAGACTCCCTAAAAGACAGCATCTCTCCCCCTGACAATACGAACCTACCTTTGTTGAACAGACCAGCCCATGACTAAGGAAACCTTGATGAAAGAAAACCCTTGACACGAAGAATCAACCTTGACGACAGAAACAATAATCTTCAGAATCCTTTGATGACTCGAAACCCTTGATGACAAAACCCTGCGACGAAAAACCCTTGACGAACAAAACCTGTGAAGACATAATCATTGAATCAGAAACCATTCGACAGATCCCTTGACAGCAGTAACCCTTCAATGAGAGAAAACTTAAATACAGAAACCCTTGACGACCAGAATTCTTAACGACAGAAACCTTCGACAAGATACCATTATTCACCAGTCACCCCTAACGATAGAAGAAACACTTGACAATAGAATACCTTGATGACAGAAACCCTTGATGGACAGAAATCCTTGATGACAGGAAACCTTGACGACAGTATACCTTGACTTAGAACTGTCTTGTACATACATGAAACCTTGACAGACAGAAACACTGACGACAGAATCTTGACGACGAACTCCTTGACGACAGAATCCCTTGACAGACAGAAACCCTTGACGAAAGTAACCCTTGAAGACCGAAAAACCTTAATGCACAGAATCCTTATGACAGAAAAACCCTTAACGTGAGAAACCCCTTGATGACAGAAACCCTTGAAGACAGAAAAACCCTTGACGACAGAATCCTTGACGTACAGAAAATAATTTTGTGTGAATCCATTGACGACTGCACACTCTTGACGACAGAAACCCTTATTGACAGACATCCCTAAACGACAGGATACCCTAGGTCGATAGAAAACTGAGGATTAGAGAAACCCCTTGACACAAGCCCTTGACGGACACTAACCATTGGACGACACACAACCCTTAACGACAGCAAATCTTTGACGACATGGAACCCTGAGATAGAAACTAGACGGAAGAAAGAAACCATTAATGATAGAAAGGGGAAAAACATTGATGACACAAACCCCTTAGAGAAACCTTGATGATAGAAACATTGATGGCAGCATCATTGGCGACAGAAACCCTTGCTATGAACGAAACCATTGAGGATCACAGAAACCCTTTAGACAGAAAACCTTGACGAAGAGAATCGTTTTGACCGAAAGAAACCCTTGTCGACAAAAACACTTATTACACCAAAAACCTTAACGACAAAAACCTTGTCAGTAGAACCCTTGACCAGCAGAAATCATTGAAGACAGAAACCTTGATGAAAGAAACTCTTGATGCAGAAACACTTGGTACGAAATAAACTCTTGAGGACATACGGCATTATTGACAGGACATCTGCTAACCGATCAGAAACCCTTGCGACACAGAAAACCCCTTGACGACACATACCCTTGACGACCGAAACCTTGGACGACGACAAACCCTTGACGACAGAACCATTGACGAAAGCAACCAGGGAGGCAGAAACACTTGACGACCAGGACCAATTGTCGATTAAAACCCATTGACAGATTTAGTAACATTAATGCGATAGAAACTTGACGACGCAAAACCCTTGACAGAAACCCTTAGCATAACAGAAACCATTGACGAGTGAACCTTTTGCGAACGACAATCTTTGACTCTACATGCGAACTTATAGCGACAGGAAACACCTTGACGACAGAACCTTTGACGACCATAATCTCTTGAGTACATAACTCCCTCTACTGACGACACTCGCTAACGACAGAAACCTTGACGATAGGAAACCTTGACGACAGAAACCGTTGACGACTACACCTTGACAAAGAAACCCTTGATGACACAAACCCTTGACGACAGAACCCTTCACGACCAGAAACCGGAGTAGTGACAGAACTAGAGGACAAGTAAACCATTCGACGACAGAAAACCATTGACGACAGAAACCCTTGGACGCGAAGCTCTTGACGACAGAAACCATTGACGATCTTAAAACCTTGACGAGAGAACCATTAATGATAGAAACCCTTGACCGACAGAATTCCTTGACAGAAAACCTTGGTTGAATGCAAACCATTGACCGGACAGAACTCTTTCGACAGAAACTCTGACGTCAGAAACCCTTATCGACAGAATACCTTGTAGGCAGAAGTACGTTGAAAGACAGGAAACCCTTAACGACAGAAAACCCTTTTCAGCGTACTGAATCATTCTTGACGACAGGAACCCTTGAAGACAGAAGCCATTAATGACAGAACATTGACGATAGAGGACCTTGACGACAGAAACCCTTAACGACAGTAACCCTTGACAGAAACCTTATTGAAAGACCCATTACGACAGAAACTTGACAATAGAAAACACTTGATGACAGAACCTTGACGACAGAACCTGCACTTCTAAACTTTTGACGACCAGAAACCGTGACGGCAGTAACCCTTAACGCTAGAAAACCCTTGAAAGAAAACTTTTAGTGACTGGAATCCCACTTGACACAGATACCAATAATAACTGCAGAAAGATTTGATGACAGAAACCCTTGACAACATACAAACACTTGGACAGGAAACCCTGACGACAGGAACCTTGTCGAAAGTAACCTTTTACGACAGAAAACCCTTGACGAGAGGCGAAAACGCTTGAAGACAGAACCTTTGCGCCCCAAAAACCTTAATTACATACATTAACCTTAACGACAGCTACCCTTGACCCACAGAAACCCTGAACGACAAAACCCTTGACGACAGAAACCTTGATGTCAGAATCTCTTGACGCCTGATAAACCCTTGACGACTTAAAGCTTGATGTTATATGCCCTTTATGATAGACATGCTAACGAGTGAATACCTTGACGGACACAAAACCTTGAACGACACAAACCTTGACGACAGAAACCCTTGACGACAGGAAACCTTGACGACAGAATACCATGCGACGACTTGAATACACTGACGACCAGAAAAACACTTGACGACAGAAGCATTGCCGATTAAAACCCTTGATGATAGTGTAAACCATGACGACAGAAACTCTTGACGACAGAAAACCTTGACCTACAGAAACTCCTATTGACGTCAGAAACCCTTGAGACAGAACACCTTTATTGACAGACACCTAACGACAGGAAACCTTTGACGATTGAAAGCCTGACGACAGAAACACCTTGATGCCTCACAAACCTTTTCGTACAGAAACCCTTGGACGACAGAACTCTTGACGGACAGGAACCCCTCGACCGGACAGAAATACTTACCGACAGAAAACTTGCACAGAAACCCTAATTTGAACGACACCCCCTAACGACAGAAACCCTTGGACAAAAGAAACCCTGTCGACAGAAGCACCATGACTCACCAGGAAAACTTGATGAAAGAAACCTTGAAGACGAATCCATTAGATTAGGAAACCCTTGCACGACAGAATCCCTTGACAGACAGAACCAATAATTACAGAAACATTTTGATGACAGCAAAAAATGATGGTACCAAATCCTTGACGACAGGAACCCTTGACAGAAACAAAACCTTTGAAGAACAGAATCCTTGACATCGAAACCATGACAGTATCACTTGAAGACAGGTAACCCTTAATGAGAGAAACCCTAACACTACAGAAACCCGTCCGGACGACCTCGACAATTCTTAAACGACAGAAACACCCTTGTCCTGATACCCTTACCTTGACAGACACCCCTAACGATAGAATCACTTGACATTAGAAACCTTGATGACAGATAACCATGATGAAGAAATCCTTGTTGACAGAAACCTTTGAAGACAGGGAAAACCTTGACTTATGAACTCCGTCTTGACTACAGAAACCCTTGAAGACAGGAAACAACTTGACGACAGGAATCCTTGACAGACAGAAAACCCTAGACGACCAGAAACCCCTGACGGGGGTACAGAAACCTTGACGAAAAAGAACACCCTGAAAGACGAAAACCTTTATGACCAGAAAACCCTTTATGACAGAAACCTTTACGTGGAGGAAACCCTGATGGACAGAATCCTTAAGACAGAAAACCCTTGTTCGAAAGATTCCCTGACGACAGAAAATTTTTTTCGTGTGAATCCATTGACGACAGAAAACTCTTGACGACAGTAAACCTATTGCTGACACCGCCTAACGACAGATACTTGACGATAGAAACAGTTGCAATTAGAGAAAACCTATTACAAAGCCCTGACGTCACTCAATCCCATTGACGACACAAACCCTTGACGCCAGAAAAACTTTGACGACGGAAACCCTTGATGTCAGAAACCCTTGACGTACGAAACCTTGACGAACAGAAACCATTGACGACGAACCCTTGACGACTGCTCATACATTGACGAAAAGCAATAAAACTTGACGACAGAAGAAACTCTTGAACGACAGAAACCTTTGATGCTCGACACCCCCTAGACTAGAGAAAACCATTAATGGTAGAATCCCTTGACGATAGAAACCCTCTTGACAGAAACCCTTGCGACAGGTAGCTTTGACGACAGAACGGGTTTACGAAAGAAACTCTTGACGACAGAAACCCTTAGCGACAGAATCTTTGATGGCACGAAGAAAACATTGACGATAGGAACCTTTTCAGAACATTAATGACAGAAACCTTGACGAAATAAACCTTGACGATTAGAAAGCCTTGCGATCAGAAAACTCTTGATGACACAGAAAACCCTCGATAACAGAAACCCTTGATAACCAGAAAACCCTTGACGACCTGAAATCCTTGACGAACAAAACATTTTTTTGAAGCACAAAATAAACCCTTGGACAACAGAAACCCTTGGACGCACAGAAAACCTATACGACAGAAACCCTTGAGACCAGAAACCTTGATGCCAGAAACTCTTGATGACAGTAACATTGACGACAGAAACACTTGACGTCCAGAAACCTTGACGACAGAAAACCCTTGACGACCTGTAACCTTATGACAGAACCTCTAACGACTCATAACCCTTGACGACAGAGAAAACCCTTGACGTCAGAAATCATGACGAACAGAAATCCTTGACGACGTAACCATATGACAGACACCCTATCAACAGACCCCTTGACGACAGGTCCATGCGACAGGAATCCTTGATGACACAAAACCCATGAGACACAAACCCTCGCAGACTGAATACCTTATCGACAGAAACCATTTGACGAGCGGCGGCGAGAGAAACCCATTGTCGACGGAAAATCCTTGAGGACGAAACCTTGACGACAGAAAACTTTGACGACAGAATCCCCTTGACCAACAGAAACCCATGCGACAGATACACCTTGGCGACAGAAGGAACACGTTTTTGAAGACAGAAATCCATGATGGCAGAAACCCGTGACCGACAGAAAACTTTGACTACACAAACCCTTGACGACAGAAAATCTTGACGACAGGAACCCTTGTCAGATAGAAACTAGGACGGGTAAGAACCATTGAATGTAGAAACCTTGATGACACAAACCCTTAAGAGAAACCCCTTTGTGATAGAAACCATTTGATGGCAGAAATCCTTGGGGCGACAGAAAACCCTTGACGACAGAAACCATTGACGACAGAAACCCTTCGACTACAGAAGCATTGACGACAGAACCCTAGAACGACAGAAACCATTGACAACTAACAAACACCTTTATGACCAGAAACATTAATGAAAGAAAACCCTTGACAACCAGTAACCTTGACGGACAGACACCCTTGACTCAGAACTCTTGTCGCTCAGAAACCTTGACGACAGAACCCTTGACGACAGAAAACCTTGACGACAGAAACCTTGACGAAAGAAACCCGTGAATACGAATACACTTAATGACCAGAAACCATACAGACGAAACCCTTAACGAGAGAAACCTGTACAGAAACCCTTGAAGACACAAACCCTTGACGACAGCAAACCCGTGTGAAGCAGAAATCTTTTCGTGTGCTGATGAACCATTGACGCACCCAGAAATCTTGTACGACAGAAACCACCATTGCACCCAGGCACCTTAACCCAAGATCGACCCTTGGACGATAGGCTTCCCTCACACGTTGATGAGAGAACCCTCTTTCCCCATAGCCCCTTACGGAACCAACGCCATTGATCCTCGCCACAAACCGCCTAGGTGACACCCCCTAACCCCCATCTTCGAGAGAGACGGATATAGGTAAGCGCGCGCATGCACTGTTAGCTCGCGCAAGGTAGCAGAGAATCTGAGTATCCAGACAAGAATACCTTTCGACGACATGCAACACTATTGGACGACTGAAACCCTGTCGATGAAACCTTGACGAAAGAAACCTTGACGACAAAAAGCTCTTGACAGACAGAACCTTTGATGATTAGAAACCCTTGACAGAGACAACCTTTAATGGTACGAATCCTTGACGATAGAGAAAACACGCTTGACAGATATATACCTCTTGACGCGACTACAGAAAGCCATTGATCGCTCGAAAAACCGTTTACGATAAGTAAAACTCTTGACGACAGAAACATCTAGCGACAGAAACTTTGACGGCAGAAACCATTGGACATTAGGAAACCCTTTCTCAGAAACCTTTAATGACAGAAACCCTTGACGAATTAAACCCTCTGACGAATAGAAAGCCTAGAGACAGAAACCTCTTGATGACAGAAACTTCAGATAACGAAACCCTTGATCAACAGAAACCCTTGAAGAATGAAATCCCTTGACGAACAAACCTTTTGAAGACAAAAAATCCTTGACAACAGAAACTCTTGACGTCAGGAAAACCTATACGACATGAAACCATTGAAGATGGAAACACCTTGATGCAAGGAAACTCTTGATGACAGTAAACTTGACGACAGAAACCCTTGACGTCAGAAAACACCTTGACGACAGAAACCCCTTGACGACCAGTAACCCTTTTGACAGATCACCTCTAACGACACAAAACCTTGACGATAGAAGAACACCCTTGACGTCAGAAAATCCATGACGATACTCGAAAACACTTGCGACAGTAACCCTTATTGGACAGCCACCCTAACAACAGAACACCATGACGACAGGTACCTTGACGTAAGAAATCCTGATGACACAAACCCATGACGACAGAAACCTTTGCGACAGACACGTTTGAAGACAGACAAACATTGCATGGCAGAAACCCTCTAACGACAGAATAACATTGACGAGGAGAAACCATAGACGACGGAAATACTGACGGACAGAAACCTTGACGACAGAAACCTTGACGACAGAAACCATTGACGACAGGGAAGAGAACCCTTGACGACTGAAACCATTGAGAAAGAAAGAAACCCTTGACGACCAGAAAACTTTGTTTTTTTTTTTTACGACAGAAAACCTTTGATGATAGAAACCTTGACTTGAGAAACCATTATGGGTAGAATCCCTTGACGATAGAAACCTGACAGAAACCTGAAATGACAGAAAGCCATTGACGACAGAAACCGTTTACGAAAGAAAACTCTTGACGACAGGAAACCCTTAGCGACCAGAAACCTTTGACGGCAGAAACCTTTGTCGATAGGAACCTTTTCAGAAACCATTAATGACAGAAACCTTGACGAAATAAACCCTTGACGTAGAAAGCCTTGGACGACAGAAACTCTTGATGAACAGAAACCCCTTGATAACAGAAACCCTTAGATAACAGAAAACCCTTGACGACTGAAATCCTTGAGAACAAAACTTTGAAGACAAAAAACCTTGACAACAGAAACCTTGACGACATAAAACCTACACGACAGAAAAACCCTTGAAGATAGAAACCCTTGATGCAAGAAACTCTTGATGACACGTACACACTTGACGACAGAAACCCTTGACGTCAGAAACCCTTGACGACAGAAAACCTTGACGAGAGTAACCGATTGACAGACACCTCTAACGACACAAAAACCCTTGGACGATAGATACCCTTGACGTCAGAAATCCATGACGACAGAAACCCTTGACGAAGTAACACCTTATTGACAGACACACTAACACAGTAACCCTTGACGACAGGTACATTGACGACAGAAATCCTTGATGACACAAACCCATGACGACAGAAAACCTTGGCGAACAGAACGTTTGAAACAGAAACCTTGTGGCAGAAACCTTAACGTCAGAATCCCATTGACGAGAGAAAACCATTGTCGACGGAAATCTTTGAGGACAAGAAACACTTGACGACCACGAAACCTTGACGAAGCAAAACCCTTGACAACAGAAACCCATGATGACAGAAACCTTGGCCGACAGAAACGTTTGAAGACAGAAACCCTTGCCATGGCCGAAACCCTATGGACGACAGTAACCTTTGATATACACACTACCATTGACGACAGAAAATCTGACGCCAGGTATCCCTTGAAGATAGAACCCTCTGACGGAGAAACCATTAATGATAGAAAACCTGATGACACAAACCCTTAAGAGAAACCCTTGATGGTCAGAAACCATGATGGCAGAAATATTGGCTGACGCCACCCCTTGGACGACAGAAAACATTGGACGACAGAAACATTGACGACAGAAAGCCATTGCGACAGAACCCTAGGACGACAGAAACAACACTTTGACAAAAAACCCTTTATGACAGAACCCTTAATGACAAGTAACCATGACAACAGTATAACCCTTGACGAAAGACCAACACTTGGACACCTACAGATCTCTTTTTGTCAGAAACCCATGTTGACAGAATTCCCAGCTGACCAAAAGAACACCCTAATTGACAGAAACTTCTAAAACGACAGCTAAACCTTGTTCGTAGAAACCATCGACGACAGAACAACCTTGAACGACACAAACCTTGACGACAGAAACCCTGACGAAGAAAAAACCATTGACGACAGAAAACTAATGCAACGACAAAGTCATATTCTACACTTGTCGACAGAAACCCATTGGACGATTAAAACCTTGCCGAAGAGAAATATTAATGATAGAACCCTTGACGACAGAAACCCTTGACCTGGAAACCAGTTATGACAAGAAACCATTGAGAACAGAAAACCTTTACGACAAGAAACTTTGTCGACAGAAACCCTTTGAGACAGAAACCCTGGACGGTCAGAAACCATTGACGACAGTAACCCTTACTTGAAAGACAGAAACTATTGATGACTGCAAAGCCTTGTCGATTAAAACCCTTGTCTAGAGAAACCAATTAATGATAGATTATCCTTGACGACAGGACACACCCCTTGACAGAAAACCCATAGACAGAAAACCATGACGAAAGAAAATCTTTTACGACAGAAAATCATGACGACAGAACCCTAAGCGAACAGAAACCTTGACGACAGAAATCCTTGACTACAGAATCCTTTGTGCGACAGATAACCCTTGCGATTTAAAACCCTTCACGAGAGAACCATTAATGATAGGAACTCTTGACGGACAGTAACACTCTTGACAGAAACCCTTGCTGACAGAAACCATTGAATAAGAACACCCCTATTACGACCAGCCGCTCTTGACGACAAGAAACCCTTAACGACACGAAATACCTTGACTACAGTAAACCTTGACGAAAAGAAACCTTATCGACACGAAACCAATGACGACAGACACCCTTCGACCTCAGAAATTCTTGTTGTCAGAACCTTGGTGGAACAGAAACCTTGACAAATAGAAACCCTAATTGACCGACACTTCCTAAACGACAGAAACCCTTGTCGATAGAAACCATTTGGACAGAAAACCTATGACGACACAAACCCTTGACGGACAGAAACCCTTGACGACAGAATAAACATTGACGACAGAAAACCCTTTGACGACAGATACAGTTCGTCGAAGAACCATTGCGTATTAAAACCCTTGACGAGAGAAAATTTAATGATAGAATCCCTTGACGATCAGAACACCCTTGACAGGAAAACCATTTTTGACACGAAACCATTGACGACAGAAACCCCTCTTCGACAGAAACTCTTGTCGACAGAAACCCTCTTGAGACAGAAACCTTGACGACAGAAAACCATTGACGGAAGAAAACCTTGGCGACAGTAACTCTTGATGACAGAAAGCCTTGTCGATTTAAACCCTTGACTAGAGAAACTTTAATGATCTGAAATCCTTGACGACAGTAACCCTTGACAGAACCCTTGATGAGCTGAAACTTTGACGACAGGAAACTCTTTACGACAGAAAATCATGCCGGGACAGGAAAACTAGCGACAGAAACCTTGTCACACGGAAATCCTTGAACTACAGAATCCTTTGACGACAGAAACTTGCGATTAAATCTACTTACGAGAGAAACATTAATGATAGTAAACTCTTGACGACAGAAACTCTTGACAGAAACCCTTGATTTACAGAAACCACTTGAATACAGAAAACCCTTTACGACAGACAGAAAGCTCTTGCGACAGAAACCCTTAACGGACAGAAACCCTTTGACGACTGAAACCCCTGACGACAGTAAACCTTGAGACAGAAACTCTTGTCGACGATACCACCCTTGGACGACAGAAACACTTGACGACAGAAACCCTTACTATACAAACCCTTACGTCAGAAAAGCCTGACTACAGGAAATCCTTGACAGTCACAGAAACCCTTGACGACGAACCACTTGATGAAAGAAACTCATGGACGTCAGCAAACACTTCGACGACATAAATCTGAGGACACTAAGCCTTATTGAAGACACTGAACAACGACAGAAACTCTTGACGATAGAAAAACACTTGACGACAGAATACCCTTGCGACACAAACCATTGACGACCCAGACACCATGACGACAGAAACACTTGACGACAGAAACACTGACGACAGAAACCATGACGATTAAAACCCTTGACGAGATAGAAAATCGTTAATGATAGAACCTTTAGAAGACAGAAGAAACATTGACGACAAGAAACCATTGAAGATTAAAACCTTAGCGTCAGAAACCATCTAATGGTAGACACTTGAGGGACTGAAACCCTTGACAGAAAACCTTTGATCAGAAACCATTGATGAAGAAACCCTTTACGACAGAAACTCTTGACGACAGAAAACCCTTTAGCGACAGAACCTTGACGACAGAAACCATGCGACATAAAATCTTGAGCGGACATAAAACACTTGTTGACAGACACTGCTAAACGACATATCCCTTGACGATAGGAAACCCTTGATGATAGAAACCGTTGACCAACCACACCTTTGATGACAACGAAAACCCTTGACGACACTAACCCTGACGACAGAAACCGTTCACGGCAGACAACCGGGCCATGACTGATACCCATGAGGACAGAAACCCTTGACGCAGAAAAACAATTGTCGACAGAAACCTTGACGGCAGAAGAACACCATTGACGATCGAGGACACCCTTGACTAACAGAATCCATTAATTAATAGAGAACCCTTGACGACAGAGACCTTGAAGTCAGAAACCACCTTGATGATAAGAAACTTGACGACGAGAAACATCTAATGATAGAAACCTTGGACGACAGAAGGTCCCTGACGAGAACAAACCTTTAGACAGAAACCCTTGACAGAAACCTATAGAAGACACCCCTAAAGGAGCAGAAAACTCGTGACATAGAACCTTGATGACAGAAACCTGCGACAGAAATCCTTGACGACAGAAACAAATAATGACAGAAAAAGCTTTGAAGACAGAAAACCTTGAAACAGTACAACCTGACAGATAAACATTGACGACAGAAACCCATTACGACAGAGACTTGAGGACAGAAAACATTTTACGACAGAAGAAACCCGTGACGAGAGAAACGATTGATGAAAGAAACCCTTGTCGAAAACCAAAAACACTTAATTACACAAACCATTCAATGACAAAAACCCTTGACCACAAAAACCCTTGACCACGAAACCTTGACGACAGAAACCCTGATGAAAAGAAACTTTGATGCTCAGAAACACTTGACGACATAACACTCTTGAGGGACATAGCCCTTATCTGACAGACATTGCTAAGACAGAAACACTTTGACGACAGAAACCCTGGACGACACAAACCCTTGGACGACAGAAACCATTGACGACAGAAACCTCATGCACGAGAAACATTGACGACCCAGACCGGGAAAACCTATTGACGATTCTAAAAACCCTTGACGCCTAGAAACATTAAGGATAGGAAGAAACCTTGACGACAGAAACTCTTGACTAAAACCTTGTGGACAGAAACCATTGACGACAGATAACCTTACCTACGACAGAAATTCTTGAATACAGAAAACCTTAGCGATCAGAACCACTTGACGACAGAACCATTGGACGACATAATCTCTTGAGCTCATAAACCCTTATTGACAGACACTGCTAACCGACAGAAAACCTTGACGATAGAAAACCTTGAAGACAGAAACCGTGACGACCACAAACCTTTGATACACAGAAAACCCTTGTCGACACAAAACCTTGACGACAGAAAACTTTCACGACAGAAACCGGAGTGACAGAAAACCTTGAGGACAGAAACTTGCCCTCCGCACCATTGACGACAGAAACACTTGAGACAGAAAACTCTTTGAGCTCCCTGAAACCATTGACGATTAAAAACCCTTGCGAGAGAAAACCATTAATGATAGAAACCACTTGACGACCAGGAAAACCCTTGACAGAACCTTGATGACAGAAACCAATGGACGACAGAAATCTTCACCGTACAGAAACCCTTAGCGAAGAAAACCCTTTACGGCAGAGAAACATCGACGACAGGAACCCTTGACGAAGAACACTTCTGAGGACCAGAATTCTCTACTACAGAATCACCTCTTGACGACAAGCAAAACCATTGACGAAGAGAAACATTAATGATAGATAACACCTTGTGACGACAGAAACCCTTGCACAGGAAACCCTTGATGACAGAAACATTGAGACCCGAAACTCCTTTACGCACTGAAAACACTTGAGACAGCAACCCACTCCTAGCCGACAGAATCCGATTGACGGCAGAAAACCGATGAAGACAGGAACCCTAACAACAGAACACCCTACATGACAGACATCATTGACGAGAGATAACATTGACGTCAGGAAACCTTAACGACAGAATCACCTTGACAGAAACCTTATCGAGAGAGTCACCATTATTACGACCAGAAACCTTGACAATTGAAACCCTTGACTGACAGAACCCCTTGACCGACAGAAACCCTTGACTTATATAACTCTTGACGGACGAAAACCGCTGCGGCAGTAGTAACCTTGACGAACTAGAAACCCTGAAAGAAACCATTGTGACAGAAACCCTCTGACGGACAGATACAATCAATAAACAGAAAGCTTTGATGTACAGAAACCACCTGACAACACACAAACATTGACAGACAACCCTAGACGACAGAAACCCTTGACGGCAGAAACCCTTGACGCACAGAAAACCTTGACGACAGAACCTTTACGGACAGAACCATTGGACGAGAGAAACGATTGACGACACGTAACTTCTGACGACAAAAACCATCTAATTACACAAACCACCTTAACGACAGAAACCCTTGACGACGAAACCCTTGACGACCAGAATCCCTTTACGCACAGCAACCGAAACCATCGACCGACAGGACCCCTTGACGACAGAAACCCTTGCGACAGATACCCTTGACTACAGAATCCTTTGAAACCAGAATCCCTTGACGAGAGAAACCATTAATGTCTAGAAACCCTTGACGACAGAAACCCTTGGACAGAAACCCTGCTCTCGACAGAAAACCATTGACGACCAGAAACTCTTTACGACAGGAAACTCTTGACCGGTACCAGAAACCTTAGCGACAGAATCCTTGACGGCAGAAAACGTTAGAAGACAGGAACCCTTAACGACCCAGAAACCCAAAGCGACAAAATCCCTTGACCGGGAGAAACCATTGGACGACAGTAACCTTAAAGAAAGAAACCTTGACAAAAACCGTTATTGAAAGACACCATAAGACAGAAACCTTGAAAATAAAACCCTTAGCAGAAACCCTTGACGACAAAAACCCTTGACTTCATAAACTCTGACACAGAAACCCGTGGGGCAGTAAAACCCTTGACGACAGAAACCTTTTGAAAGGAACCATTAGTGAAAAACCCCTTGACGAAGATCCCAATAAAAACAGAAAGCTTTGAGACAGAAACCCTTGACAACAAAAAACACTTGACAGAAACCTTGACGACAAAAACCCTTGACGACAGAAACCCTTGACGACAAAAAAATTTACGACAAAAACCCTTGACAGAGAAACGTTTGACGACAGAAACCTTTGACGAAAAAAACCCCTTAATTAAAAAACCCCTTAAACGACAAAACCCTTGACGACAAAACCCTTTGAGACGAAACCTTGATGAAAAACTCTTGACCCCAGAAACCCTTGACGACAAAAAACTCTTGAAGATAAAGCCCTTATGACAGACACTGAAACGAAGAGAAAACCCCTTGCGACAAAAAACCCTTGCGACACAAACCCTTGACGACGAAACCCTTGACGAGAGAAACCCTCGACAGAAACCTTTGACGACAGAAACACTTACGAAAAAACTTGACGACAGAACCATTGACCATTAAACCCCCTTGACGATAGAAACCTTTGCAAAAGAAAATTTTTTCGACAGAAACCCTTGACGACAGAAACTCTTGACGCAGAAACCCTTGACGACAAAAACCTTTATTGACAGACCCCCCAACGACAGAAAATTTTTGCGATGAAACCCTTGACGACAAAAACCCTTGACGAAAAAACCCTTTTCGACAGAAACCCCTTGCGACAGAAACTCTCTACGGCAAAACCCCCTTGACGACAGAAACCCTTGCGACAAAAATACTTCCCGACAAAACCCTTGACAAAACCCCTAATTGACAGCACCCCAAACGACAAAAAACCTTGACTTTAGAAACCCCTTGATGACAGAACCCCCATGACACAGGAAACCTTGATAAAGAACCCTTAAAAGACAGAAACCCTTGCGACAAAAACCCCTTGAGACAGAAACCCCTTGACGACAAAAACCCCAATAATTACAAAAAATTGATGACAAAACCCCTTGAGACAAGAACCCTTACGACAAAAACCCTTGACGAACAAACCTTTTAAAGAAAACCCCTTGACATCAGAAACCATTGAGGACCCTGACGACAGAAACCCTTAATGAAAAAACCCCTTAATACGAACCCCTTGACAATACCCTTTTTGACAGAACCCCAAACGACAAAACACTTGACAAAAACCCCTTGAGAAAAAAACCCTTGCGCAGAAACATTGATGACAGAAAACTTGTCGACAGAAAACCTTGATTTCAGAATGATTTTGACTACAGAAACCCTTGACGACAGAAAATTTGGACAAAAAACCCTTGATGCAGAAACCCTTGACGACAAAAACCCCTTTGACGACAGAAACCCTTGAGAAAGAAACCCTTGATGACGAAAACCCTTAATGACAAAACCTTAACGAAGAACCTTGATGACGAACCCTTGAAAAGCCCCCA
>NW_026483232.1:0-11718 GCF_026875155.1 Cherax quadricarinatus | reverse complement strand
CGGGTTTAAACTGTCATCATTTATATATATATAATATATATTATATTATTATTATATATATTATATATTATATATATATATATATATATATATATATATATAATAATATTATAATTATATATATTAAAAAATATAATATTATATATATATATAAAAATATATATATATAATATTATATATATAAAAAATATATATTATAATATATATTACTTTATATATGCAAAAACAACCACTCTGAAAGAATAGAGAAAATTCCAACGCTTTCGTGATACTACATTATCAAAAATATAAAAAGTAAACCCCAAGGAAGTATAAAGGGCCCGGCACCCCTCACTATCAGTCCCAAAAGGGTTTAAAACTTTCCGCGGCGACCAACTTAAAAGGTCCCTTGACAATAAACCCCCCAATTTTCTACCCAGAAATTTTAAAAAAAAAAAATTATTATTTGTCCGTGTTTTTTAAAAAAATTCTTCCCAAATTCTATTAATTAAAAAGGACAATTTATATAAACCCAAAGGAAATATTCAATTTTGTCAAAACTGCTTTTGATGAAAAAAGATTCAAATTAATTCCTGCGACCTGGATTTTTGCTTGATACTACTTTCTCAATTTTTTTTGAAAATCAATTGGATGGTTAAAATCCTTTTACATAATAAATAAGCATTGGAATCTTGTCCAGTTCAAATCTAATTTTATTTTTTTAACTTAGCTCGGATTTTTACCGTTTGCCGTAAAAAACTTTATCGCAAATTTTTCAAGGAACTTATAGACCCCATCAGCATTTTGGGGGGAATTCTTTATCAAAGTTTTTTACTGTATCAAGATTTTTGAAAAAACTTTTAAAATTAAAAACTTAAAAGAGAAGGGTATCAACCAAATTTTTTATGGAAGGGGAACAACATTTTTTTAGTTTATAAGGCGGTTGTCCCCTTTTTTGGGTTTTAAAAAAAAATTTCTAGCAACTTTAAAAATTTTCAATTACATTTCTTGGGTTTTTAAATCAAATTACCTATTTTTATAAAATTTTGGGTATTTCCTTTTAGAACTCTGGACTACAAATTCTTAACTCTCAAAAACATTTATGAGAAAACAGCAGTTTACCATCTTTATGCAGGAATAATTGGACATAGGGCTTTTTTGTAGGTTTTCTGTAAATTTAAATTTGAATTTCATTTTTACCCTTAATAATTAATACATCAAGAAAGGCAATGAGTTTTTTTTTCAAAAAACAACGAAAGTTTTTAAATGGGCTAAGTATTTAATTTTTAAGGAAATGGTTATTCTACATTTTTGGGGAAAAGACACAAAATATCACAAATATTGAACCATTTAGCTCTATCTTTTAAAGTTGTAAAACATTTTTATAATCCAAAAAGGGGCAACCACCTTATTCAATAAAAATTGTTGGTTCTCCCTTTCCATGAAAACTTGGGTTGATATGCCCTTTTTTCTTTAAAACTTTTAATATTTAAAATTGTATTCAAAAAATCTTGAACAGTAAAAAAACCTTTTTATAAAAAATTCCCCCCCCCAAATGTGAGGATGTTCTATAAAATTCCTTGTAAAATTTGCGATAAAGTTTTTTACGGTCAAAATGGTAAAAAAACTCGAACAAGATTAAAACAAAAAAATATACATTAGAACTGGACAAGATTCCAATGCTCTATTTATTCATGTAAGAGATTTTCAACCATCCATTGATTTTCAAACAAGTGAGGAAAGTAGAGTATCAGCAAGTCCATGGTCGACAGGAATATAATTGATTCTTGTTTCCTCAAAAGCAGTTTGACAATAATATGACTATTTCCTTAGGTTTATATACACTAGATCCAGTTATAATTAATAGAATTTGGGAAGAAATTCATAATACACTGGACAAATATTAATTTTTAAACATTTTGGGTAGAATAGCTTGGGGTGAGATGTGCAAGGGGACCTATTCAAGTTGGGTCGCGCGACGTCAGGTGTTTAAACCGTTGTGGGGATCTGATAGTGAGGTGTGGGCCAGACCCCTTATATAGCTTCCTTGGATGCTTTACTTTCATTAGTTTCTTGATAATTGTGATGTAGTCCCGGAAAGCGCTTGGAAGTTCTTATTCTTTCAGAGTGGTTGTTTTGCTATTATTTGAAATCACATGTTTATGTGATCTTATTTTTTGGCCTATATATATATATATATATATAATATATATATATATATTTATATCTATATATATATATATATATAATATATATATATATATATATATATATATATATATATATATAGATATATATTATATTTATTTATATATATCTAATTTATATATATATATATATATATATTATTTTAATTATCTATTACATATTATATATATATATATATATTATATATATATATATTTATTATTATTATTATTATTATTATCACACTGGCCGATTCCCACCCAAGCAGGGTGGCCCGAAAAAAAGAAAAACTTTCACATCATTAACTCCATCATCTGTCTTGCCTGAATGGGTGCTTTACACTACAGTTTTTAATGCAACATTAACACCCATCCTTCAGAGTTGCAGGCACTGTACTTCCATCTCCGGACTCAAGTCGGCCTGCCGGTTTCCCTAAAACCCTCTTCATAAATGTTACTTTGCTACACTCAAAGCTCACGTAAGTATTAAAAAACCATTTGTCTCCATTCACTTCCTATCAAACACGGTCAGAATGCCTGCTGGAAGTCCAAGCCCCAGCACACAAAAACTCCTTTACCCCCTCTCTCCACCTTCTAGGCGACCCATACCCGCCCTTCCGTCCATTACAGGACTGATACACTCTTGAAGGTCTTTCTGTTTCTCTCCATTCTCTCTACATGTCCCGATCCACCTCAACAACCCTTCCTCAGCCCTCTGGACAAAACAGTTTTGTTATACCGCCTCCTCTAACTTCCAAAACTACGAATTCTCTGCATTATATTCAACCACACATTGCCCTCAGACTTGGAATCTCCACTGCCTCCAGCTTCTCCTCGCTGCAACATTAATCACATGCTTCCACACCCAAGAGCGTTGGTAAAACTATACTTCATACATTCCCTCTTGCTCCAAGGACAAAGTTCTTTGTTCTCCACAAGGAATCATAAGTGCACCACTCACTCTTCTTCCCCTAATCAATTCTATGATTCACCTCATCTTTCACTTTAAGACCATCCGCTGGACCCACGTCACTCCCAAATATCTGATACATTACTCCTCCATACTCCTCCTCCAAGCTGATATTCAATCTTTCATCACCTAATCTTTTTGTTATCCGCATAACCTTACACTTTCTGTATTCACCTTTATATTTCTTCTTTTGCACACCCTATCAACAAATTTTTGGAAAAAAAGAAAAGTATTACACCTAGTTTCAAATGGCCTTTTTACCCCGGGTGTAATGGGAGAAAATAAAACACAGTAAAAAAATTTTTAGACTTATATTATCCTTCACCAATTATAACAGCAATATGTACACTATGTACAGTGATAAATATAGTGCACTCCACGGTAAGCAAGGCAGAAATAGAAGCCACAAGATAGCAGACCGTGCTTCAACCAGCTCTAGAGTGGGAATGACAAGGGCAGACAGGAGAGCGGTATCCACATAACCTCTGCGATTGTCAATCCCACCTTCTTATTGGCTAGAACCTGGTCACTAGTTGAACGATGGGGCCCCATCATCAACTCTTAGCAACCTGGTTCGCTGGTTGGGGAGATAGCCTGTAAATGAGGGTGTGTCCATGCGCCGAATAAAGGTTACGTACTCTTTGCATGCACAAAAAGTTTTGGAGTGAGATTAACAAGTTAAGAAAGCCTAGAGAACAAATGGATTTGTCAGTTAAAAATAGGAGAGGAGAGTTATTAAATGAGAGTTAGAGGTATTGGGAAGATGGAGGGAATATTTTGAGGAATTGTTAAATGTTGATGAAGATAGGGAAGCTGTGATTTCGTGTATAGGGCAAGGAGGAATAACATCTTGTAGGAGTGAGGAAGAGCCAGTTGTGAGTGTGGGGGAAGTTCGTGAGGCAGTAGGTAAAATGAAAGGGGATAAGGCAGCCGGGATTGATGGGATAAAGATAGAAATGTTAAAAGCAGGTGAGGATATAGTTTTGGAGCGGTTGGTGCAATTATTTAATAAATGTATGGAAGAGGGTAAGGTACCTAGGGATTGGCAGAGAGCATGCATAGTTCCTTTGTATAAGGCAAAGGGGATAAAAGTAGAGTGCAAAAATTATAGGGGGATAAGTCTGTTGAGTGACCTGGTAAAGTGTATGGTAGAGTTATAATTGAAAGAATTAAGAGTAAGACGGAGAATAGGACAGCAGATGAACAAGGAGGCTTTAGGAAAGGTAGGGGGTGTGTGGACCAGGTGTTTACAGTGAAACATATAAGTGAATAGTATTTAGATAAGGCTAAAGAGGTCTTTGTGGCATTTATGGATTTGGAAAAGGCGTATGACAGGGTGGATAGGGGGACAATGTGGCAGATGTTGCAAGTGTATGGTGTTAGGGGTAGGTTACTGAAAGCAGTGAAGAGTTTTTACGAGGATAGTGAGGCTCAAGTTAGAGTATGTAGGAAGAGGGAAATTTTTTCCCAGTAAAAGTAGGCCTTAGACAAGGATTTTGTGATGTCACCGTGGTTGTTTAATATATTTATAGTTGGGGGTTTTAAGGAAGTAAATGCGAGGGTCTTGGCAAGAGGCGTGGAGTTAAAAAAATAAAGAATCACACCAAAGTGGGAGTTGTCACAGCTGCTCTTTGCTGATGACACTGTGCTTTTTGGGAGATTCTGAAGAGAAGCTGCAGAGATTGGTGGATGAATTTGGTAGGGTGTGCAAAAGAAGAAAATTAAAGGTGAATACAGGAAAGAGTAAGGTTATGAGGATAACAAAAAGATTAGGTGATGAAAGATTGAAATCAGTTTGGAGGGAGAGAGTATGGAGGAGGTAAAGGGATTCAGATATTTGGGAGGGGACGGGTCAGCGGATGGGTCTATGAAGATGAGGTGAATCATAGAATTGAGAGGGAAAAAGAGTGAGTGGTGCACTTAGGAGTCTGTGGAGACAAAGAACTTTGCCCTTTGGAGGCAAAGAGGGGAATGTATGGGGAGTATAGTTTTACCAACGCTCTTATATGGGTGTGAAGCGTGGGTGATGAATGTTGCAGCGAGGAGAAGGCTGGAGGCAGGGAGATGTCATGTCTGAGGGCAATGTGTGGTGTTTAATATAATGCAGAGAATTCGTTTTGTTTTGGGAAATTAGGAGAAGGTGCGGGATTACCAAAACTGTTGTCCAGAGGGCTGAGGAAGGGTGTTGAGGTGGTTCGGACTGTAGAGAGAATGGAGCGAAACAGAATGACTTCAAGAGTGTATTTAGTCTTTTAATGGAAGGCAGGGGGGGTAGGGGGCGGCCTAGGGAAAGGGGTTTGGGGGGAGGGGGTAAAGGAGGTTTTGTGTGCGAGGGGCTTGGACTTCCAGCAGGCATGCGTGAGCGTGGGTTTTTGTGGGAGTGAATGGAGACAAATGGTTTTTAATACTTGACGTGCTGTTGGAGTGTGAGCAAAGTAACATTTATGAAGGGATTCAGGGAAACCGGCAGGCCGGACTTGAGTCCTGGAGATGGGAAGTACAGTGCCTGCACTCTGAAGGAGGGGTGTGAATGTTACAGTTTAAAAACTGTAGTGTAAAGCACCTTCTGGCAAGACAGTGATGGAGTGAATGAATGGGTGAAAGTTTTTCTTTTTCGGGCCACCCTGCCTTGGTGGAATCGGCCAGTGTGATAATAAAAATTATAAATATATATATATATATATATATATTATATATATATATATATATATATATATATATATATATATATATATATATATATTATATGCAAAACAACCACTCTGAAAGAATAGAGAAATTCCAAGCGCTTTCGTGACTACTCACATTATCAAGGAACTATGAAAGTAAAGCATCCAAGGAAGCTATATAAGGGGTCCGGCCAGCACCTCACTATCAGATCCCACAACGGTTAAACACGTGACGCGCGGCGACCCAACTTGAATAGGTCCCTTGCACAACTCACCCCCAAGCTATTCTACCCAAGAAAGTTTAAAAATTATTATTTGTCCAGTGTATTATTAAATTCTTCCCAAATTCTATTAATTATAAATGGATCTAATTTATATAAACCAAAGGAAATATTCATATTATTGTCAAAACTGCTTTTTATGAAACAAGATTCAATTATATTCCTGTCGACCATGGACTTGCTTGATACTACTTTCTCAACTTTTTGAAAATCAATTGGATGGTTAAAATCTCTTACATGAATAAATAGAGCATTGGAATCTTGTCCAGTTCTAATGCTATATTTATGTTGTTTTAATCTTCGAGATTTTTACCAGTTTGACCGTAATAAACATTATCGCAAATTTTACAAGGAATCTTATAGACACATCCTTCAGCATTTTGGAGGGAATTCTTTATCAAAAGTTTTTTCACTGTATCAAGATTTTTGAATACAACTTCAATATTAAAAGTCTTAAGAAGAGAAGGCATATCAACCAAGTTTTCATGGTAAGGGAGAACCAACATATTTTTAGTTGAATAAGGCTGGTTGTCCCTTTTTGGATTATAAAAAGTGTTTCTAGCAACTTTAAAAGATTTATCAATTACATTTCTTGGGTATTTTAAATCATTACCTATTTCATAAATTTTGGATATTTCCTCATCTATGAACTCAGGTCTACAAATTCGTAAAGCTCTCAAAAACATTGATGAGAAAACAGACAGTTTGACTCTATCTTGATGAGAGGAATAATAGTGGACATAGGAACAGTTATTTGTAGGTTTTCTGTAAATTTTAAATATGAATTCATTATTACCCTTAATAATTAATACATCAAGAAAAGGCAATGAGTTATTTTCTTCAAACTCAACAGTAAAGTTTATAGAATGGGCTAAGCTATTTAATTTTCCAAGGAAATGGTGTATATCTACATTTTTGGGCATAAGACACAAAATATCATCAACATATCTGAACCATTTAGCTCTATCTTTTAAAGTTGCTAGAAACACTTTTTATAATCCAAAAAGGGACAACCAGCCTTATTCAACTAAAAATATGTTGGTTCTCCCTTACCATGAAAACTTGGTTGATATGCCTTCTCTTCTTAAGACTTTTAATATTAAAGTTGTATTCAAAAATTTGATACAGTGAAAAAACTTTGATAAAGAATTCCCCCAAAATGCTGATTGATGTGTCTATAAGATTCCTTGTAAAATTTGCGATAAAGTTTATTACGGTCAAACTGGTTAAAAATCTCGAACTAAGATTAAAAATACATAAATATAGCATTAGAACTGGACAAGATTCCAATGCTCTATTTTTTCATGTAAGAGATTTTAACCATCCAATTGATTTTCAAAAAGTTGAGAAAGTAGTATCAAGCAAGTCCATGGTCGACAGGAATATAATTGAATCTTGTTTCATAAAAAGCAGTTTTGACAATAATATGAATATTTCCTTTGGTTTATATAAATTAGATCCATTTATAATTAATAGAATTTGGGAAGAATTTAATAATACACTGGACAAATAATAATTTTTAAACTTTCTTGGGTAGAATAGCTTGGGGGTGAGTTGTGCAAGGGACCTATTCAAGTTGGGTCGCCGCGCGTCACGTTGTGGGATCTGATAGTGAGGTGCTGGCCGGACCCCTTATATAGCTTCCTTGGATGCTTCACTTTCATATTTCCTTGATAATGTGAGTAGTCACGAAAGCGCTTGGAATTTCTCTATTCTTTCAGAGTGGTTGTTTTGCATATTTGAAATCACCTGTTTACTGTGATCTTATTGCATATATATATATTTTATATATATATATATAAAATATATATATATATATATATATATATATATATATATATATATAAAATATTATTTTATATTATTATTATCACACTGGCCGATTCCCACCAAGGCAGGGTGGCCCAAAAAAGAAAAAACTTTCACCATCATTCACTCCATCACTTTCTTGCCAGAAGGGGCTTTGCACTACAGTTTTTAAACTGCAACATTAACACCCCTCCTTCAGAGTGCAGGCACTGTATTTTCCCATCTCCAGGACTCAAGTCCGGCCTGCCGGTTTCCTGAACCCCTTCATAAATGTTACTTTGCTCACACTCCAACAGCACGTCAAGAAATTAAAAATCATTTGTCTCCTTTCACTCCTATCAAACACGCTCACGCATGCCTGCTGGAAGTCCAAGCCCCTCGCACACAAAACCTCCTTTTACTCCCTCTCTCCAAACCTTTTCCTAGGCCGCCCCCTTACCCCCCTTTCCCTTTCCCACTACAGACTGATACACTCTTGAAGTCATTCTGTTTGCTCCATTCTCTCTACATGTCCGAACCACCTCAACAACCCTTCCTCAGCCCCTTGGACAACAGTTTTTGGTAATCTCGCACCTCCTCCTAACTTCCAAACTACGAATTCTCTGCATTATATTCACACCACACATTGCCCTCAGACATGACATCTCCACTGCCTCCAGCCTTCTCCTCGCTGCAACATTTATCACCCCTGCTTCACACCCAAGAGCGTTGGTAAAACTATACTCTCTACATTCCCTCTTTGCCTCCAAGGACAAAGTTCTTTGTCTCCACAGACTCCCAAGTGCACCACTCACTCTTTTCCCCTCATCAATTCTATGATTCACCTCATCTTTCATGACCCACCGCTGACACGTCCACTCCCAAATATCTGAATACATTCACCTCTCCATACTCTCTCCCTCCAATCTGATATTCAAACTTTCATACCTAATCTTTTTGTTATCCCCCTTAACCTTACTCTTTCCTGTATTACCTTTAATTTTCTTCTTTTGCACACCCTTCCAAATTCATCCACCCAATCTCTGCAACTTCTCTTCAGAATCTCCCAAGAGCACAGTGTCATCAGCAAAGAGCAGCTGTGACAACTCCCACTTTGTGTGTGATTCTTTATCTTTTAACTCCCGCCTCTTGCCCAAGCCCTCGCATTTACTTCTCTTACAACCCCCTCTATAAAAAATATTAAACAACCACGGTGACATCACACATCCTTGTCTAAGGCCTACTTTTACTGGCAAAAATTTCCCTCTTTCCTACATACTCTAACTTGAGCCTCACGATCCTCGTAAAAACTCTTCACTGCTTTCAGTAACCTACCTCCTACACCATACACTTGCAACATCTGCCACATTGCCCCCCTATCCACCCTGTCATACGCCTGTCATAATATATATATTTATATATTATATTATGACGAAGCCACAAGACCACGCAATCCTACAAGAATCAAGCATCCAGCAGAGCTACATGTTTTACCTTTATCCGAGGACATACGGTGATGTGGGTGCCTCTGAGCTAATTTCATTCTAGTCCCCGTTTGTTGTACTAGCCTCCACGAGCAGTATTTTATATTATTGTAACCACTAACGAGTGGTACTGAATCAATAACAACACTGCAACTACCCAAGGAGTAGAACCCATATTTTGTGGTCACAGTGGTGCCTATGCTAATCTTCCTATGGTATATAAATATACCTAGTTGCAAGATTCTTATAGTAGCCAGCTGGCCTAGTGGCTAATGCGTCAGTCTGGAGTTTTACAACTCTCTGACCACGGGTTCAAGCCCCGCCCGTGGTATCGTTTGTTTGCAATCGTGTTATTATTATTTCGTGAGTCAAGCCTAGTTCACTAGGCTCAAGTTGTTTATAGGATTATATGGTACAGTGTGTTAAGAGCGTTTTCGCTCACCACGGGTTCGTTCTTCCGGGTAGTCACAGTGTTTTTTTCGGTTAAATACCACTTAATATATATATATATATATAATATATATATATATATATATATATATATATATATTATATATATATATATATATATATATATATATATATATATATATATATATATATATATATATATATACATGTTTTACCTTTATCCGAGGACATACGGTGATGTGGTTGCCTCTGAGCTAATTTCATTTTATATATATATATATATATATATACATATATATATATATATATATATATATATATATGTATATATATATATATATATATATATATATATATATATATATATATATATTATAGGTAGTAGGTTGGTAGACAGCAACCACCCAGGGAGGTACTACCGTCCTGCCAAGTGAGTGTAAAACGAAAGCCTGTAATTGTTTTACATGATGGTAGGATTGCTGGTGTCTTTTTTTCTGTCTCATGAACATGCAAGATTTCAGGTACGTCTTGCTACTTCTACTTACACTTAGGTCACACTACACATACATGTACAAGCACATATATACACCCCCCTCTGGGTTTTCTTCTATTTTCTTTCTAGTTCTTATTCTTGTTTATTTCCTCTTATCTCCATGGGGAAGTGGAACAGAATTCTTCCTCCGTAAGCCATGCGTGTTGTAAGAGGCGACTAAAATGCCGGGAGCAAGGGGCTAGTAACCTCTTCTCCTGTATATATTACTAAATGTAAAATGAGAAACTTTCGTTTTTCCTTTTGGGCCACCCCGCCTCGGTGGGATACGGCCGGTGTGTTGAAAGAAAGAATATATATATATATATATATATATATATATATATATATATAATATATATATATATATATATATATATATATATATATATAATATCCCACCGTATCCCACCGAGGCAGGGTGGCCCAAAAGGAAAAACGAAAGTTTCTCCTTTTACATTTAGTAATATATACAGGAGAAGGGGTTACCAGCCCCTTGCTCCTGGCATTTTAGTCGCCTCTTATAAGACGCATAGCTTACGGAGGAAGAATTCTGTTCCACTTCCCCATGGAGGTAAGAGGAAATAAACAAGGACAAGAACTAGAAAGGAAATAGGAGAAAACCCAGAGGGGTGCACACACACACACACACACAACACACACACACACACACAACCACACACACACACACACACACACACACACACATATATATATATATATATATATATATATATATATATATATATATATATATATATATAATTTTAAACGCACCGCCTCTCCTACCCTCACAGTAATCACATATTGTTAACACCTAAGGGTGCTTACAGTATGATCTTTATGTAGAGTTCTACGCGTTTAATGTTGCTCATACCCAGCCAACTCAAACCCCAGAACTCCAATACCACACCACTGTTGAGTGACGAACATATTTCATTTTATCTAAACCCAACTTAGCACTAATACCACCTACTAACATAAAAGTAAATACTCTGAAAAATTCATACCGTTGTCCTAACACCACGATAAGACTTCCACAAAGATATGAGACATATCTGAAAGTCCTACGAGACATCACTCTTCCTTACTTCTTGTTTTGAAGAATTCCACACACACACACACACACACACACACACACACACACACACACACACACACAGAGCAAGAATTCAGACTTCATATTCCATGACTGTATATAGACTATATATGTACATTTAGCGTGCATATAGAAAATAAATTATAAGTAATTTTGAGTGGCAAAATATGAGTACTAAAATAAATAATAACACAAGCAGGGTGAAGAGAAAATCCTGATCTAGTGTTAATAGCTGAAAAATTTAGAAATAAGAAAGAGGAAACAACGGTGTCTTTCGGAAACAATTGTAAGCAGTGATCGTGACTACGTAATTTCCTTATTA
>NW_026483222.1:0-27790 GCF_026875155.1 Cherax quadricarinatus | reverse complement strand
GGGAAGCAGGGTGTGGGGGAGACTAATCTCGCCAGCAAGTGTTTTAGCGAGGGATGACACGGCGAGCGATCGCATGCTTCTGTTTAAAATCAAGGAGTCGCTCGTGGTTCTTTGTCCCGGTCCTCCCCCATGCAGCGCGTTTCAAACGTACTGCACAGCCCAAGCGGGAGACCACAAGGCACGCATTTTGAGAATGCCTGCCCGAAGTTTGGGGTATAGAATGAGAAGCTGCGGTGAAAAACGGGACGAGAAGAGGTGTAAAAGCTCATCGATGGAGGACGAAGAAGGAACCTCTTTAAAAACAGTCGGGTGTGAGTATAGGTTCCAATTTGCCCGTTTAAAATTTGCCAGCGTGGGTGCGAAGAGGGTGGCGAATATAAAGGGGGAAGTAAGAATGATTGGGAAATGATCACTGTCATGTAAGTCCGGGAGAACAGACCAAGTGAAGTCTAATGCGGCGGAGGAAGAGCAAACTGAGAGATCGATGCAAGAGAGAGTATGAGTCCGAGGATCAAAATGGGTGTGAGTACCTGTTTTAAACATGGAGGGGTGGGTGGCAAGAAAAGCCTCTAACTGAATTCCAGGGGAATCACAGTGAGACCCCCCCCCAGAGGAAAATGGTGGGCATTAAAATCACCAAGTAACAGAATCGGTGGCGGTAATGACGAAAAAAGGGAAAGGGCAAAACCCGGGAATAGATAATGCCCGAGAAGGAGAGAGATATAAGAACAGAGCGTAATACCACCTATGTAAGTGGATACGGGCTGCTGTGTAATGCAGCGAAGTATGAACAAATAGCTGATGGTAGGGAAATATCAGTGCGGAGAAGAAGGGCACTTTCATTAAAGGTCCCATCAGAAAAGGATCTGAAGAATACAATAAATTATAGCCTGAGATGTGAGAAATAACAGCAGAGTGTAATTTTGGTTCCTGTAAGCAAACACCAACAGGGGCAAACTGGGAGAGTAACATCTGAAGCCACCCCGATTACCCCTGAGGCCGCGTATATCCACGTAAAAAGGCCATGATTGGCAATGATAAAGATACTTGAAATCCGCAGGTAAGGGTTCCTACGGACTAGAAGGGTTTAGAAAAGTCCACATGCGGAGGCAGTGGAAAATGTTCAAGCAGCGAAGGAACGGGGCGCTGTGAAGAAAGGAGTTGCGCAGATGGAGCAGAGGAGAGAGAAAGAGCGGAAAGGGGGATCATGTCCATTGATGGTTTTTGGGCTCTGCAATATATTCAGAGATTGCTTCAAAGGGGTTTCGGAATTCAGAGATGTCGTATGGGAGACAATATTGGGAATGGTAGGGGGGATGAGTAAAAAATTGGAACTGTATTGGACTGTACCAAGGGAGGGGGGGGGCGAAAGGGTGGAGGGAACTGAGAAGCATGGCAGGGACAGAAAAGACAGGAACCTGGGGGGTGGCAGAAGAGGAAGAAACTTGGGAGGAACAGGGGAGGAAGGTACATTACGAGGAGGAGGGTGAACCTCTGCACTTGTAACTGAGCCAGTGAGAGGGAAGAACTAGGGACAGAGACAGGGAGGGTAAAATGAGGAGGGGAAGAGGGTAGGAGGTGTTACCGGACCTTTTTTTGACTTTGAGAAGTAGGGGGAACGATTGGAAGAGGTGTCGTACGGGGGTCTCGTCGATACGAGGCTTGTAAGAGGAACTCGAAGAAGCGAGATTAGACTGGGCTTTGAAGTGGGGACGTCTGAGCCGAGGACAAAAAAGGGATTGATAAGGAGTGATTAGGGGAGAGGAAAACCACAAGGTGGGTGGAAGAAGGGGATCCCAAAGGGGGGGGACTTTTTTGAAACCGGGAATAAAAACACGGGGAGTCACCCGGGGAGGGGAAAGAGAAACTGCCATGGCAAAAAAGGAACCTTCTGTCTCTGAGAAGGGATTTCCCCCGTTTAAAAGACCCGCAACGGGGAGAGTACGAAGGGGGAGCCCAAAAGTTAAAACAAGGGGAACGATTGCAAGACGATTAGAATGGGCATCGGCCCCCCAGACGGGGATTTGGGGATAGACCAATATTCACTGGATGGGGCCCCCTCGCCAGCAATTTCACACTGTTGTGGTGTAGGGGTCACCTTTCGAACTTGTAAAACCCAGGTCCTGCATTAAACCCGGGGGGGAGTTCTCGCTGCAAAGTTAAACAGCCCCATTTTCAGGGTTGTCTCCGCCCAGGGGAGGAAGAACGTAAATGTCTACCTTTAGGGTGGAATCTTGGGGTTCCCGCTTTCTAGAATGCGGGCCACATTCGAAATTTTTGAACTATGGTATGGGGCAGAATGACGGTACCACTACAAAATTGAGGAATGAGTTTTTCAAGGGGGACAGAACAATCTAATGGAAAACGAGAGAGCCACGAGCCTGGGGACATTCTTACAATGTGCGCGTACCCCTCTTAAAACATGAAAAGAAATATCTTTCCAACATGGGCGTAGAGTGCCCTTTCCAAACTATGGTCAAAAGATGGCAGAGAGGGAATTGGTCGTAAATGAAGAATTTATCCACTGTTCAGTCTGAAACGAGCGTGGAAAGGAGGGGACGTGTCGATCGTTTGAGAAAACGAGAAGGGAAGGGGGGAAATATCATAGCAGGGAATTGTCGTGCCCTTTTGGCGTGGGCAAGTTTGGGCCGACGTGGGCGGGTCGGCGATTTGAAGATTGCCGCACCGTAAGAGGGAAGCCGAAGCAGGTCAGAGGAAGCGAAGGTTGTAAACCGAAGGATCAGTCCCGAGCCTGCAGTACCTGAATCGGGAGGAAACATACACACGGCAATAGGTACAGAGGTATGAGGAATTGTCTGAAGAGTGGTCCAAAGACGAGCGGGTCAGAACGGGTGCGGTATCAAGAAGGGGCCGGGTACCAGTCATGGACAAGGGCTGTTCCATGTAGTTACTCTTTCTTTTTGTTTTTAAGAAAAAAAAGAAAGACGAAAAGAAAATAAAAATAAAAAAAAGAAAAAAAAAGGGGGACCGGGAGGGAAAGGTCCTAGGAGGAAAATAAAGGGCCAGAAAGCTCCCCCGCCCCAAGAGGGGACTCAGAAACCGCAAGTAGCGCAGATGCAGCAAATGGAACCCGTGCCATACCCTACCCTTCATGCTAGTAAACTACAATCCGGGATAGCAACCTCACATCTGCCGACCTACCTTGAGTGACAAAGAGAGGGGCGGCGGATATCCGCCACAAAGCATACCGCCTTTCGGCCACCACCCCCGGATCCGAAAGGTGGCTTCCAGAGATACACTCCGTCGCCCGAACGACACCCAAAGCTACTCCGGGATACCGAGAGGATCGACAGCCCCAGGCGATCCAGATTCCACCAAACTACGCCACACAGCACGCTAAACCTCAACGGAATGGATGGACCCCCGGTATCCTTTCTCCTACCCAGAAACTAGCGCGCCTGTTGGGAGAAATCCCAAAGGACAAAAAGAGGAAGGGCAAAAGGGAGAGTGGGGAGGAAAGGAAAAAAGGGGAGGATGGGATAGGGGAGGGGAAGATTGGGGGTAATTAGTTTCGTTGAGGAAGAAGACCGATAGGTTCTAATTCCTCAGACCAATCGCCTCTTCACCACTCCAATGAGCCCCCCTTGAAGAGGTCCCAGTATCCAGAAATACCTTTGGGTATCTGCAAGCAAAACGTATCTTCTGAAAGTCACGTTTCGGATGCCGGAATGGTGCCAAAGGACATATGCTTTTGGCGAATATCCCCCCACCCTCTTTTCTGTCCACCAAGGTAGCCTCAGGCACATTGACCATTGTTATCCCCAGATTGTTACTTTACTACTAATAGGGATTAGGTATGGCACAGGTTCTATGCTTAGGTCCTCTTGGCCACATAGGAAATTTTCTCGTCATTTCATCCCCCCCCCCCCTTTTTTTTTTTCTTAAAAACAAAAAGAAAAAGAAAAAGTAACCTAACCAGGCACCCTGCAACTGTACCCCCAGACCCTTCTTCAGACATTCCTATGCCGGCCCTCTTTCCTCTCCCTCGACAGTACAGCCAATTTTCCAATCGCCGACCCTTCCACGACGAGACCCCTGTCCCATGCCTAAACAACAATTACCTGCTGATAATAATTCTCGTTCTCTCGGAAACAATCGATACGTCCTTCACACCTTTCCAGAAAAAATATATTATAAACTCAGTTTCAGACTGAACAGTGCTTAAACTCGTCACTTTACACTAACTTCCCTCTACTGGCTATCTTTCGACCATAGTATTGGTAAGGCCACCCTACGCCATGTTGGTAAACATATTTCTTTTCATGCTCATAAGATCAGTACACGCATCATTACCATACAGAATACTACCCAGGCTCATGGCCTCTCTCGTCTTTCCCATATCAATACTGTTCCTGTCACTCTTGAAAAACATCATTCCCTCAATTCTTGTAGTGGTACCGTCATTCTGCCCCATACCATAGTTCAACAAAATTTCCAGAAATGTGGCACTGACATTCTAGAATAGCTGGATCTCCCAATCCTCAAGGTAGACACTTACATTCTTCCTGCCCATGGGCGGAGACAATACCCTAGAAATGTGGATCATTTAACTTTTGACAGCCGAGAACTCCCATCCTCAGTTTATATAGCAGGACATCGGTTACAAGTTCAAAAGGTGATCCCTACACCACAACATTGAACAAATTGCTGGCGAAATATTGCCGAATGCCCAATCTGTGGTGCCAATGACCATTCTATTACGTCTTGCAATCGATCTCCCTCTTGCATTAACTGTCATGAGGCTCACCCTTCGTACTCTCGCCGTTGTCGGGTCTATTTAAACGAGCAGGAAATCCGTTACCTCAAAGAGACAGAAGGTCTCCCTTATGCCATGGCAGTTTCTCATCTCCGCCTCCAAGGGAGACTCCGTGTTTCAAAACGTCCCCCCACCTCTGTGGTTACCTCTCCCATAATCACTCCTGTATCTAATCCTTTTGCTGTCCTAGGCTCAGACGTCCCTACTTCAACGCCTCGGTCTAATCTCGCTTCTTCGAGTTCTCTCTCGCAAGCCTCGGTATCGACAAGACCTCGTACGACACCTCCTCCCAATCGTCCCTCTACTTCTCAAAAGTCAAAAAAAGGTCCGTTAACACCTCCTACCCATCTTCCTCCACCTCATTTTACCCGCCCTAGTTCTTCCCCTCTCACTGGCTCACTTACAAGTGCAGAAGTTCACCTTCCTCCCCTGTTCCCTCCCAAGTTTCTTCCTCTTCTGCCACCTCCCAGGTTCCTGCCTCTTCTGTTCCCTGACACGCTTCTCCAGTTCCCTCCACCCTTTCGCCCCTACCTTGGTACAGTCCAATATAGTTCCAATATTGTCTCCCATACGACATCTCTGAATTCCGAAACACTTGAAGCAATCTCTGAATATATTGCACAGACCAAAACCCAAAAATGGACACTGATCCACCTTCCACTCTTTCTCTCTCCTTTGCTCCATCTGCGCAACTCCTTTCTTCACAGCGCACCGTTCCTTTGCTGCTTGAACATTTTCCACTGCCTCCGCATGTGGACTTTTCTAACCCTTCTATTCCGTAGGAACCCTTACCTTCGGATTTCGAGTATCTTTATCGTGGAATATACGCGGCCTCAGGGGTAATCGGGGTGAGCTTCAGATGTTACTCTCCCAGTTTGCCCCTGTTGGTGTTTGCTTACAGGAACCAAAATTACACTCTGCTGTTATGTCTCACATCTCAGGCTATAATTTATTGTATTCTTCAGATCCTTTTCCTGATGAGACCTTTAATGAAAGTGCCCTTCTTCTCCGCACTGATATTCCATACCATCAGCTATTTGTTCATACTTCTCTGCATTACACAGCAGCCCGTATCCACTTACATAGGTGGTATACACTCTGTTCTTTATATCTCTCTCCTTCTTGGGCATTATCTATTCCGGATTTTGCCTTCCTTGTTTCGTCATTACCGCCACCGATTCTGTTACTTGGTGATTTTAAATGTCCACCATTTCCTCTGGGGGGGGGGGGGGGGGGGGCTCACTGTCATTCCCATGGAATTCAGTTAGAGGCTTTTCTTGCCACCCCCTCCATGTTTTAAATACAGGTACTCGCACCCATTTTGATCCTCGGACTCATACTCTCTCTTGCATCGATCTCTCAGTTTGCTCTTCCTCCGCCACATTAGACTTCACTTGGTCTGTTCTCCCGGACTTACGTGACAGTGATCATTTCCCAATCATTCTTACTTCCCCTTCATACCCCACGCTGGCAATTTAATCGGGCAAATTGGAACCTTTACTCACACCTAATTGTTGTTAAAGAGGTTCCTCCATCGATGAGCTTTTACACCTCTTCTCGTCCTCCGTTTTCACCGCAGCTTCTCATTCTATACCCCAAACTTCGGGCAGGCATTCTCAGAAATGCGTGCCTTGGTGGTCTCCTGCTTGTGCTCGTGTAGTACCTTTGAAACGTACTGCATGGGGCAGGTACCGGTACAATAGAACCACAGAGCGACTCCTTGATTTTAAATAGAAGCGTGTGATCGCTCGCCGTGTCATCCGTGATGCTAAACGCACTTGCTGGCGAGATTATGTCTCCACCATCGCCTCTGCTTCCTCTATGAGTGCAGTCTGGAAAAAAGTACGAAAACTGACTGGTAAATATTCTCCCGACCCGGCTCCTGTTCTGCGGGTTGCCGGTGTTGATGTAGAAAACCCACTAGATGTTGCCAATGAAATTGGCAATCATCTGGTCCGTATTTCTCAGGCCTCCATCTATGCCCCTCATTTCTTTCCTCAAAGTCTGCCAAGAGTTAGCACCCTTGGACTTTTCTTCTCTCAGAGAAGAACAGTATAATGTGCCTTTTACACTTCAAGAACTGGAGGCAACACTCTCGCTTGTCGATCATCGGCAGCTGGGCCCGACGACATTCATATTTGTATGCTACAACATTTACGTAAGTCAGCCCTTGCAGTCCTATTATGCCTTTACAATCTTATTTGGTCACAAGGAGTTCTTCCACAGCTGTGGAAATCCGCCATTGTTCTCCCTTTCCGCAAACCAGCACTACGGGACATGAACCTCCCAACTATCTTCCCATTGCTCTTACCAGTGCAGTTTGCAAAGTAATGGAACGCCTAGTAAATAGACGTTTAGTGTGGTACTTAGAGACCCACAACAGTCTCTCCACTCGTCAATATGGCTTTTGTAACGGACGTTCTACCATAGAAGACCCCTTACTGCGCTTGGATACGTATGTTCGTAATGCCTTTGCGAATAACCACTCAATTATTGCCATATTTTTTGACCTGAGAAGGCATATGACAACAACTTGGAGGTATAATATTTTAGCCCAAGCCCACTCCTTAGGCCTTCGAGCAATCTACCATCCTTACTTAAGAACTTTTTAACTGCAGCATTTCCGTGTTCGGGTTAATAATGTGCCTCTCCCCGGACTTTATCCAAGCTGAAGGTGTCCCCCAGGTGTGTTCTGAGCACAACACTTTTTCTCCTTGCTATTAATGATTTGGCCTCTAGTCTTCCATCAAATATTTGGTCATCACTCTATGTTGATGACTTCGCTATTGCCTGTGCAGGAGCTGACTGTCGCCTCCTTACAGTTTCTCTCCAACGTGCAGTCGACCGTGTTTTCCGATTGGCCACCACACGTGGGTTTAAATTTTCCAGCACTAAAACCCACCAAATCACTTTCACTAGACGCTCTGTCATCTCCGATCATCCTTTGTACCTCTATGGCTCCCGCATCCCTGAACGTGATACAGTCAAGTTTCTGGGCCTCCTCTTTCATCGTAGGTTATCCTGGAAACCTCACATTACCTCTCTGAAGGCAACTTGTCACAGCCGGCTGAACCTTCTTAAAACCCTTGCTCATCTTTCGTGGGGAGCTGATCGTCGAACCCTCCTTCGCCTACGTTCCACCCTTATTTTATCGAAACTTGATTATGGTGACCAGATCTATTCGGCGGCATCTCCTGCTACTCTCTCTAGCCTTAACCCCATTCATCACCAAGGATTACGTTTTATGCCTTGGTGCTTTCCGCTCTTCCCCGTCGAGAGCCTCTATGCAGAAGCGAACGTTCCATCCTTATCCGATCGCCGTGATGCCCATTGCCTGCGCTCTCGTAATCTCCGCAATCCTTCCATTTATAGAATGGTCACTGATATTAGTAGACATTCTTTATTTGTTCGCCGCCCCTGTTTACTTCCGTCCCTTCTCTCTTCGCCTTCATTCGCTCTTGTCTTCTCTTCAACTACCACCTTTCTATGTACATGTAGCATCTCACTTTTCCCTACCACCCTGGGAAGTTCCAGCTGTTCGAGTCTGTTCTTTCTCCCTCCCTTGCTCGAAAGCCCAACTGTCTACGGTCGCTTCCCGCTCTCTTTTTCTTGACCACTTTCACTCTCGTTCTCATGCCATTGCTGTGTACACAGATGGCTCCAAGTCTTCTGACGGCGTAGGATTCGCAGCAGTGTTTCCGGACAGCGTCGTACAAGGGCATTTACTATCTTCGGCTAGTATTTTTAACTGCTGAATTATATGCCATCCTTACAGCACTTATCCGTATTGCATCTATGCCTGTGTCATCATTTGTGGTTGTCTCAGACTCCCTTAGTGCTTACAGGCTATACAAAAATTTGATACACCTCACCCCTTAGTCCTCCGTATCCAACTTTGGCTACGCCGCATCTTTACTAAGCATAAAGATATTGTTTTTTGTTGGGTCCCTGGTCATGTTGACATACAGGGCAATGAACAGCAGACACTGCTGCGCGGTCAGCAGTACATGACCTACCAGTTTCTTATAGAGGTATTCCATGTACGGACTATTTTGCTGTAATATCTTCCCACCTTCACGACCCGTTGGCAACAACGTTGGTCTACTATGCTCGGCAACAAACTTCAGTCTATTAAACCGAGTATAGTTACTGCCGTCTTCTTATCACCAGTGTCGAGGTTGGGAGACTACTCTCTCCTGTCTTCGCATTGGCCATACTCGTCTTACTCTTGGATATCTCATGGAGAGGCGTCTTGCTCCTCTCTGTGAGAATTGCCAAGCTCCATTATCAGTCAGCCACATTCTGTTGGACTGCCCACTTTATCAACGAGCACGCAGAATTTACCTCTGTCGTCGTCTTCGCCCCGCTGCTCTCTCTTTACCTTCCCTTCTCGCTGATGGACCCACCTTTCATCCGGACTCTCTCATTGACTTTTTGACAACGACTGACTTACTTCCACAAATTCTGATACTTTCAGCCCTTACTACTGAATCTCTTGCTACCCTCTACCCCGTACTATCCCCTGCCCCGCTGTTTTCTGTAACCTGCTGATCATCCCCCCTCCCTTCTGCCATCCAATTCCCTTGCTTCCTTCCCTACCCTGCAGCGCTGTATAGCCCTTGTGGCTTAGCGCTCTTTTTGATTATAATAATAAAAATATATGTAGGGCGAGAGGCAAGTAGTTTTATATGTAGGAAGTCAACGTAGTCGCAACCCCAAATCCTGAGGTGTCTCCTGGTGTCGCAAAATCCCCCCCCCCCCCACACACACAAAAAAAAAAATTCATATGAAATAATACAGAATCTCTTCCAATTGTAATGACACCAAAAGAACGAAATTTGATGGAAAACTGACGGAATTACGCTCTCGTGAATTTAGCGACCTCGGCGATATTTTCGAATCGGCGATTTCGCCCACTTGAGCCCTATTTTCGCCTAATTCCATTGTTCCAGTTGACCAAACTCATAGCTATTTCTTTAGAACCCCATTCTTTTCTATTCATTGAATACAAGAAACTCCCCATAACGTGGTCAGAAATTTGCAATTTGGCGAATTCACGAAAATTAAAACATATGACAATTTCAAAATAGAAGATTTACTGTTATGCAGACTACTGCAATATTATAATTGTATAAATAATGTCAACCCATTCATGACTGCATATTAGAATGGCTACTTGGACATTTATTGGAAAATGACATCATTTGTTTACTTTTGAACATCAGCAAAAATCAAACATTTTCCATACTTTGAGCTCCATTTCAAGGTTCTTTTCATAGTAAAACCAATCAAAAACACCTCTATTTCTATAATATGTTTTCCATTCTATCAAATGAGACCAAGAAAACGAGAATACAACCATAAATACTATACGAAAATAGACCACAAAATCAGCATTTTAACTTAAAAAAAAAAAGGGTCGGATTTTTTTATGCCATTATGCACTGCGTTCTGCAGGATTTTTTTTATATGGTGAACACTGCCCACACAGACCTTCTCTCACATGTGGGCCTACCAGCTTTCTCCCGCTTGATTTGAGTATATATACGCCAAAAACGGTGGCTCGTACGACATATATATATACAACCACAACAGTCAAAGGGTTAAGAAAGGAAACTTATGACAACATTTTGATTCATCCTGGACCATTGTCAAGTCTACTGACAAAACCAAAATATCATTGTATGTTTCCTCTCCAAAGTATGGGTTATTTGTGATGAGAAAGCATTCCAGGGTTTTATCAAAAATATTAAAGTTGGAGAAATAAGGATATTAAAAGAAGGCTGTGAGTTGCCCTTACTTCCAGGCCATTGTTGCTATGGCTCATCAATCATTCTAGGCATACCAGGTACTGGGCCTCAAACTAAAAGAAATTGTCAGGTAAAAGTAGAGCAGAAGATTTACATAATAAAAATGCACATCACATAATAAATTTTCAGAATAAAATGTGAAATGACAAATAACAATTGAAATAAACAACAACAATGGGGCTTAACGCCAGTCAACTAGTAAAAAAGATGCACGTCATCGCCCACCAAGCTAATAAAGAAATCGAAACAGTATTATGCTAAAAGATTTAAAATCCTTTAGCAGTCCATCTAAATAATGGAAGGATCTGGATGTACTTTTAGCAACTTTCATAGGTTTTTCTGAATTTTTCAGTCCCAACAGTCCTTATTCCTATTAACAAGATCACACCACACACTGCTTCCAGCCTTCTCCCTGTTGCAACAATCACCACCCATCATACAAAGTTCTTTGTCTCCACAGACTCGTCAATGCACCACTCATCAATTCTATTTTTCACCTCATCCTTCACAGACCCATCTGCTGACCCATCCACTCCTAAATATCTGAATACATTCACCTCCTCCATACTCTCTCCCTCCAATCTGATATCCAATCTTTCGTCACCTAATTTTATTGTTATCCTCATCACCTTACTCTTTCCTATACAGTGGACCTCCCGAGTTTCGTGATTAATCCGTTCTAGAGAGCCTGCCGAAAGTCAAAACCATTTTCCCCATAAGAAATAATGGAAATAAAATTAATCCGTTCCAGACACCCAAAAATATTAAAATAATTTTTTTTTTCAAATTAAATAAAGATTTATATACTGAAAATAATGAGAAATCAAGTACATGCATATAAAAATATAATAATATTACACTTACCTTTACTGAAGACTTCTGGGATAGGAGGAAGGTGTACACTATTGTTTGGAAGTAGAATCTCTTTCCATTAGGACTTTAGGTAGCAAGTCCTTATCTGGGGTTACTTCCCTTCTTCTTTTAATGCCACTGAGAACAACTTGAGTCACTGGACCCCTGTCGCACAAAATATCTGTCCAGAGAAGTCTTTTTCTGGCGTTTCTTTAAGATTTCCCTCAAGTGGGACACAACACTGTCATTGTACATGTTGCAGATATGGCTTGTTTCAGCTTGGTCAGGGTGATACTTTTCAACAAAACTTTGCAACTCATTCCACATATCCTTAATCACTGAAGAAGGAACCTCCTTCACTCTCTTTTCCTCCTCCTCTGTGGCCTAATGCTGCTGTTCCAGTTGAAGCTCTTGCAGTTCGTCAGTGGGTAGCTCTTCCCTGTGGTCCTCCACCAACTCTTCCACATCCCTGTCACTCACCTCCAACCCCATGGACTTGCCCAATGCCACAACACCTTCCACAACAGGCAGAGGGTCGGCAGGGACAAGGTCTGCCTCAAACCCTTCAAAATCCCTCTGGATCGTGTTCCTCGCTTTATTTACCAAAGGGCTTGCACTAGCTTTCCTTGGGTCCATGATGACTTATTTAGCAGTTGCAAGCACAAAAAACAATGGATTATTATGAAATGTATTGTATGAACCCACGGGGTGATGGTCACATGTTGGTAAACAATGGCACACTGAGCATGAATGGCCTGGGAGATTGGCTTGGTGTGCGCGGTGATGGGCGGACGGGTACCGGACGGTCGCCGAAACACGAGTCTAATCAAGAAACTCGGGGCCAAATTTTGCCAAAAAAACTCACCGAAGGTTGAATTTCACGAAAGTCGAGGCTGCCGAAACTCGAGGGTCCACTGTATTTACTTTTAATTTTCTTCTTTTACATACCCTACCAAACTCATCCACCAACCTCTGCACCTTCTCTTCAGAATCTGTCAAAAGCACATTGTCATCAACAAAGAGCAACTGTGACAACTTCCCCTTTGTGTTAGATTCTTTAACTTTTAACCCCACACCTCTTGCCAACAACTGCACATTCACTTATCTTACAACCCCATCTATAAATATATTGAACAATCATGGTGACACATCCTTGTCTAAGGCCTACTTTTACTGGGAAATAATCTCCCTCTCTCCTACATACTCTAACCTTAGCCTCACTATCCTCATAAAAACTCTTCACTGCTTTCAGTAACCTACTTCCTATTCCATACATATGCAACATCTGCCACATTGCCCCCCTATCCACTCTGTCATACGCCTTTTCCAAATCCATAAATGCCATAAAAACCTCTTTACCCTTATCTAAATACTGTTCACTTATATGTTTCACTTGGTCTACACACTCCCTACCCTTCCTAAAGCCTCCTTGTTCATCTGCTATCCTACTCTCCATCTTACTCTTAATTATTTCAATAACAACTCTACAATACACTTTACCAGGTATACTTAACAGACTTATTTCCCTATAATTTTTGCACTCTCTTTTGTCTCCTTTGCCTTTATACAAAGGAAATATTATTATTAAATAATACAAAGGAAATATTATTATTAAATAATAGCACCAACCACTCCAAGACTTCAATGACAGCGAGAAGCAAACTTCTATACAACAAGACAGGCAGAAAGCAGTAACTTCACTTTGGCTGTACCCGTCTCCAGAACATCACTTCATCTGACATCATTTATCCCCAGGATGACTCGAGTCAGGAACACATTCACACAGCATTATGGTGTCATCGAGATAAAGTCAGTTGATCAAATGAAAATGCTGGCCCACAGATGGCTCCAACTTCATCCTGTTCCCTACTTGTATGTTTCATAACAATAAAAATGCTTTCAAATGAGCTGATGTAGGTAACAGCTCTTCGTTTGTCAATCAAGTTAGGAATCCTTAACCTGTAAATAGCTTGTCAATAAAGCTAGGGATCCTTAACCTAACCTTGTCAAACCCTGTGTAAAAAAAAAAAAAAAAAAAAATTATCCCCACCTGCTTTTAACATTTCTATTTTTATCCCATCAATCCCAGCTACCTTACCCCCTTTCATTCTACCCATTGACACACGAACTTCCCCCACACTCACAACTGGCTCTTCCTCACTCCTACAACATGTTATTCCTCCTTGCCCTATACACGAAATCACAGCTTCCCTATCTTCATCAACATTTAACAGTTCCTCAAAATATCCCCTCCATCTTCCCAATACCTCTAACTCTCCATTTAATAACTCTCCTCTCCTATTTTTAACCGTCAAATCCATTCGTTCCCCAGGCTTCCTCAACTTATTAATCTCAATCCAAAACTTTTTCTTATTTGCAACAAAATCTGTTGACATCTCACCCACTCTCTCTTTCGCTCTCTTTTTTCATTGCTTCACCACTCTCTTTACGTCTCTTTTTCTCTCCATTATACTCTTCCCTCCTTACATCACTTCTACTTTGTAAAAACCTCTCATATGCTAACTTTTTCTCCCTTACATAATGTCTCTTTACATCATCATTCCACTAATCGCTCTTCTTCCCACCTGCACCCACTTTCCTGTAACCACAAACTTCTGCTGAACACTAACACTACATTCTTAACCTTTGACTGTCGCAAGCCCCTTTCTGAAACTCATTCTATGTAAAAAAATTTTTTGGGAAAAAAAAAAAAAAAAAAAAAAAAATTCCTTATGAAATGATAGAGAATCTTTTCCCAATGGTAATGACACCAAAAGTACAAAAATTTGGTTGAAAAATTCATAGAATTACACCCCCGCGAATTTCTTGGCGACATATACGATCGGCCTTTTCACCGATTTTTGAGCCTTGTTTTTGGTCAATTCCATTGTTCCAGTTTGACCAAACTCATAGCTATTTCTTTAGAACTCCTTTTTTTTTTATCAGTTGAGTACAAGGAACCACCCATTTACCAATTTGAACTACCCAATAAAGTGGTCAGAAATTCGCAATTTGGCCAATTTCACACAAATTAAAAAAGATTCCAATTTCAAAATAGGGTCTAGAATAAACAATGTAGATATTCTTGGCACTAAAATAACATCCTCTGTTCATTAGTCACATCTCTAGGCCCTGCTTTTCTATTTTGATTTTTTATTCATACAAAAAATACAAAAATTACTGTTATGAAAGACTACTGCATTATTGTAAAAATGGTATAAATAATATCAGTGCACCAGTGAAAGAATATTAGACTCCCCAGTTGACGTGCATTGAATGTGTGGTGTGATTTGCTTACCCCTTGAACATTGGTAAAAGTCGAACATTTCCACTACTTTGAGCTAAATTTCCCCAAGGTCGTTTTCATCTTGAAACTAATCAATATCATCTCTTTTTTCTGTAATATGTTTTCCATTTTATCACGCGAGACCATGAAACGAGAATAAAATTTGATAAATATTTATACGAAAATACACCTAAAATTCGGTGTTTTAATCCAAAAAAAAATTTTTTTTTTTTTTTTTCCATTATGCACTGCGTGTTTGCAGGATTTTTTTTTATGTAGTGCACACTAACCCCCACAGACCTTTCTCTCACATGTGGGCCTACCAGCTTTCTCCTGCTCGACTTGAAGCCGCTAGAATTTATGCATATTAATTACGTCCGAAATACGTACTGGCTGAAAGACGTATAAATATGACCAAAAAAAGTCAAAGGGTTTAATTATTTATTATAATCAAAAAGAAGCGCTAAGCCACAAGGGCTATACAGCAAAGGGCCTCTTCAAGGGGGGCTCCTTGGCGTGGTGAAGAGGCTCTTGGTCTGAGGAATTAGCCCTGTCGGTCTTCTTCCTCAGACCGAACCTAATTACCCCCATTCTCCCCTCCCTATCCCATCCTCCCCATCCTCCCCTTTTTCTTTCCTCCTCCTCCTCCCCACTCCTCCCTTTTGCCCTTCCTCTTTTTGTCCTTTGGGATTTCTCCCACAGGCACGCTAGTTCCTAGGTAGAGGAAAGGACACCGGGGTCGATCCCATTCCGTTGAGGTTTTTCTGGCGGTGGCGTAGTTTGCCGTGGAATTGGATTGCCTAGGGATGTCCCGATCCCTCTCGGTATCCCGGGGAGTGCTTGGGTGGTCTTTTGGGCGACGGGTGTATCTCTGGAAGCCACCTTTCGGATTCCGGGGGTGGTGGCTAAAGGAGGTATGCTTTGTGGCGGATATCGGCCCGCCCTCTCTTTTGTCCACCGAGGTAGCTCGGCAGATGTGAGGTTGCTATCCCAGATTGCTGTTTACTGGCATAAAGGGGTAGGGTATGGCACGGGTTCCATGCTGCATCCTGCGCTTACTACGGTGTGGGTTTTCCTCTTGGGGGGGGAGGGAGATTTTGGCCCTTTCATTCCTCCTAGGAACTATCCCTCCCGGTCCCCCTTTTTTTTTTTTTTTTCTTTTTTTTATTTTTATTTTCTTTTCTTCTTTCTTTTTTTTTCTTAAAAACAAAAAGAAAGAAGTAACCTAACCATGGCCAGCCCTAGTCCATAAAACCTGGTACCCCCGGGCCCCTTCTTGATACCGCACCCCGTTCTGACCCCGCCTCGTCTTTGGACCACTCTTCAGACATTCCTCATGCCTCTGTACCTATTCCCGGTGCTGTTTCCTCACCTGCTTCAGGTACTGGGGCCTCGACTGACTCCTTCGATTTTATCAGACCTTCGCTCTCCTCTGACTATGTTTCCCGGCCTCTCCCTTACGGTGGGGCCCAATTTCAAATCGCCGACCCGTTCCACGTCGGCCCAAAACTCTGGTCCACGCCTAAACGTCAACGACAATTACCTGCTGATGATACTTCTCCACCTTACCTTCTCGTTCTTCTCAGAAAAGATCGACACGTCCTTCACTACCTTTCCACGCTCCAGTTTCAGACTGAACAGTGGACTAAATTCTTCCTTTGCGACCAACTTCCTCTACTGCCTTTTCTTTCTGACCATAGTATTGGCAAGGCACTCCTACGCCATGTTGGTAAAGATATTTCTTTTCATGCTCTTAAGAGCGGTACGCGCATCATTACCGTACAGAATGCTACCCAGGCTCGTGAGCTCTCTCGTCTTTCCCATATAGTACTGTTCCTGTCACCCTTGAAAAACTTTCATTCCTCAATTCTTGTAGTGGTACCGTTATTCTGCCCCATACCATAGTTCAACAAAATTTCCAGACATGTGGCCCCGACATTCTAGAACAGCGGGAAAACTCCAAGATCCCCCAATCCTCAAGGTAGACATTTACGTTCTTCCTGCCCGTGGGCGGAGACGATACCCTGCAATGTGGCTCGTTTAACTTTTGACAGCCGAGAACTCCATCCTCATTTTTATATAGCAGGACATCGGTTACAATTTTCAAAAAGGTGATCCCTACACCAAAAACAGTGTAGAAATTGCTGGCGATTTGGCCATCCAGCGAAATATTGCAGATCTATCGCCGAATGCCCAGGGCTGTGGTGCCGATGACCATTTTTAATACGTCTTGCAATCGATCTCCCTTTGCCTTAACTGTCATGAGGCTCACCCTTCGTACTCTCGCCCTTGTCAGGTCTATTTTTAAACGAGCGGGAAATCCGTTCCTCAAAGAGACAGAAGGTCTCCCTTATGCCATGGCAGTTTCTCATTTCCGCCTCCAAGGGAGACTCCCACGTGTTTCTTATTCCCGTGTTTTTAAAACGTCCCCCCACTTTTGGTATCCCATCTTCTACACCCACCTCTGTGGTTACCTCTCCCATTAATCACTCCTGTATCTAATTTCCCTTTTTCTGTCCTCGGCTCAGACGTCCCTACTTCAACGCCTCAGTCTAATCTCGCTTTTTTCGAGTTCTTCTTACAAGCCTCAGTATCGACGAGACCTCGTACGACACCTCTTCCCAATCGTCCCTCTACTTCTCAAAAGTCAAAAAAAAAGGGGGCCGGTAACACCCCCTACCCATCTTTCACCCCCTTTATTTAACCCTCCTGTCTCTGTCCCTAGTTTTTCCCCTCTCAATGGCTCAGTTACAAGTGCAGAGGTTCACCCTCCTCCTCGTAAATGTACCTTCCTCCCTGTTCCCTCCCAAGTTTCTTCCTCTTCTGCCACCTCCCAGGTTCCTGTCTCTTCTGTCCCCTGCCCCGCTTCTCCAGTTTCCCTCCACCCTTTCGCCCCCCCCCCCACCCTTGGTACAGTCCAATACAGTTCCAATCTTTACTCATCCTCCCCTACCATTCCCAATATTGTCTCCCCTACGACATCCTTGAATTCCGAAACACTTGAAGCAATCTCTGAATATATTGCAGAGACCAAACCATCAATGGACACTGATCCACCTTCCGCTCTTTCTCTCTCCTCTGCTCCATCTGCGCAACTCCTTTCTTCACAGCGCACCGTTCCTTCGCTGCTTGAACATTTTTCCACTGCCTCCGCATGTGGACTTTTCTAACCCTCCTAGTCGTAGGAACCCTTACCTGCGGATTTTTAAGTATCTTTTATCATTGCAATCATGGCCTTTTACAGTGGAATATACGTGGCCTCAGGGGTAATCGGGGTTTAGCTTCAGATGTTACTCTCCCAGTTTGCCCCTGTTGGTGTTTGCTTACAGGAACCAAAATTACACTCTGCTGTTATTTCTCACATCTCAGGCTATAATTTATTGTATTCTTCAGATCCTTTTCCTGATGGGACCTTTAATGAAAGTGCCCTTCTTCTCCGCACTGATATTCCGTACCATCAGCTATTTGTTCATTTCTTCGCTGCATTACACAGCAGCCCGTTTTCCACTTACATAGGGGGTATACGCTCTGTTCTTTATATCTCTCTCCTTCTCGGGCATTATCTATTTCCGGATTTTGCCCTTTCCCTTTTTTCGTCATTACCGCCACCGATTCTGTTACTTGGTGATTTTAATGCCCACCATTTCCTCTGGGGAGGGTCTCACTGTGATTCCGAGGAATTCAGTTAGAGGCTTTTCTTGCCCCCCACCCCCCCATGTTTTAAATACAGGGGACTCACACCCCATTTTGATCCTCGGACTCATACTCTCTCTTGCATCGATCTCTCAGTTTGCTCTTCCTCCACGCATTAGACTTTACTTGGTCTGTTCTCCCGGACTTACATGACAGTGATCATTTCCCAATTTATTTTTACTTCCCCCTTTATATTTCGCCACCTCTTCGCACCCCACGCTGGCAATTTAATCGGGCAAATTGGAACCTTTACTCACACCTGACTGTTTTTAAAGAGGTTTTTCCCCTTTTTCGTCCTCCATCGATGGCTTTTACACCTCTTCTCGTCCCCCGTTTTCACTGCAGCTTCTCATTCTATACCCCAACTTCGGGCAGGCATTCTCAGAAATGCGTGCCTTTGGTGGTTCCTGCTTGTGCTCGTGCAGTACGTTTGAAAAAGCGCTGCATGGGGCAGGTACCCGGTAAAATAGAACCACAAGCGATCCTTGATTTTAAACAGAAGCGTGCGATCACTCGCCGTGTCATCCGTGACGCCTAAACGCACTTGCTGGCGAGATTATGTCTCCCCCATCACCTCTGCTTCCTCTATGAGTGCAGTCTGGAAAAAAGTACGAAAACTGAGTGGTAAATATTCTCCTGACCCGGCTCCTGTTCTGCGGGTTTGCCGGTGTTGATATAGCAAACCCACTAGATGTTGCCAATGAAATTGGCAATCATCTGGTCCCTTTTTTCTCAGGGACTCCATCTATGCCCCTCATTTCTTTCCTCAAAGTCTGCCAGAGAGTTAGCACCCTTGGACTTTTCTTCTCCCCAGAGAAGAACAGTATAATGTGCCTTTTACACTTCAAGAACTGGAGGCAACACTTCAGCTTGTCGATCATCGGCAGCTGGGCCCCACGACATTCATATTCGTATGCTACAACATTTTACATCAGTCAGCCCTTTTCAGTCCTATTACGCCTTTCAATCTTATTTGGTCACAAGGAGTTCTTCCACAGCTGTGGAAATCTGCCATTGTTCTCCCTTTTCCCCAAACCAGGCACTACGGGCAAAGAAACTCCCACATCGTCCCATTGCTCTTACCAGTGCAGTTTGCAAAGTAATGGAACGTCTAGTAATAGAGTTTAGTGTGGTAAATTTAGAGACACACAACAGTCTCTCCACTCGTCAATAATGGTTTCGTAAGGGACGTTCTACCATAGGGCCCCTTTTCTGCGCTTGGATAACGTATGTTCGTAATGCCTTTGCGAATACCACTCAGTTATTGCCATATTTTTTGACTTGAGAAGGCTATGACACAACTTGGAGGTATAATATTTTAGCCAAGCCCACTCCTTAGGCCTTCGAGGCAATCTACCATCCTTCCTTAAGAACTTTTTAACTGACAGCATTTCCGTGTTTTGGGTTTAATAATGTGCTCTCCCGGACTTTATCCAAGCCCGAAGGTGTCCCCCAGGGATGTGTTCTGAGCACAACACTTTTTCTCCTTGCTATTAATGATTTGGCCTCTAGTCTTCCATAATATTTGGTCATTTACTCTATGTTGATGACTTCGCTAAATTTCCCGTGCAGGCGCTGACTGTCACCTCCTTACATTTTCTCTCCAGATGCAGTCGACCGGGTGCCCAAATTGGGGGCCACCCACATGGGTTTTTAAATTTTTCCAGCACAAAAACCCCCCAAAATTCCCCTTTCACTGGGAGCCTGTCATCCCCAATATCCTTTGTACCTTATGGTCCCAAATCCCTAAACGTGTTACAGTCAATTTTCGGGGGCCTCCTCTTTGATCGTGGGTTATCCGGGAAAACCTTTCACATTACCTCTTTTGAAGGCAACTTGTCACAGGGCTAAAACCTTCTTAAAACCCTTGCTCATCTTTCGGGGGGGCCCTAAATCGTCGAAACCCCCCCTTCACCTACTTTTCCACCCAATTTTATCGAAACTTGTTTATGGTGCCCCAGATTTTTCGCGGCATCCCCTGTACTCTCTCAAACCCTTAAAACCCCATTCATCACCAAGGTTTAAAGTTTAGGCCTTGGTGCTTTTCGCTCTTCCCCTGTCAAAAGGGCCTTTTATGCAAAAGCGAAGTTCCATCCTTTTTTCCGGGATGCCGTACCCCCCATTGCCTGCGCTATATGTCGCTCTCATGATCCCCGCAACCCTTTTCCATTTTTTGGGAATTTTGGCCCACTGAAAATTAGTAGACATTTTTTATTTGTTCGCGCCCTCCCTTACCCCCGCCCCTTCTCTCTTCCCCTTCATTGCTCTTGTCTTTCTTCAACTACCACCTTTCTATGTACATGTAGCATCTCACTTTTCCCTCCCCCCCGGGGAAAGGGGTTCCAGCTGTTCGGTCGTTCTTTTCCCTCCGGGTGGGAAAGCCCAACTGTCTACGGTCGTTCCCCGCTTCTTTTTTTGGGACCACTTTCACTTTCATTCTCATCCCTTTGCTGTGTACACAGTTGGCTCTAAGTTTTGACGGCTTTTGGATTCGCAGCAGTGTTTCCGGACAGCGCGTACAAGGGAAATTTTACTATCTTCAGCTAGTTTTTTTACGCTGAAGTTTTTGCCATCCTTACAGCACTTATCCGTATTGCATCTATGCCTGTGTTAAACTTTTTTGGTTGGGCTCAGACTCCCTTAGGCTTTAAAGGTATCAAAAATTTTATACCCCCTCACCCCCTTTGGGCCTCCGTAAACCAACTTTGGCCCACGCCGCATTTTCTAAGCATAAAAAATATTGTTTTTTGGTTTGGGGCCTGGGCATGTTTTTCGTACAGGGCAATGGGAAAAGGCAGACACTGCCCGCGCGGGGGGCAGTTTAAAGACCTACCCGTTTCTTTTAGAGGTATTCATGTACGGGTATTTTGCCGTAATATCTTCCCCCTTCACACCCGTTGGCAACAAAAGTTGGGGCTACTTTGCTCGGGGAAAAAACTTCGTTTATTAAACGAGTTTGGTTTATGGCCGTCTTTTTTCACCATTTTCAGGTTGGGAGACTTCTCTCTCCCGTCTTCGCATTGGGGCCCTTTCTGTCCTTTTTCATGGGGTATCTCATGGAGAGGCGTTTGCTCCTCCTGTGAGAAATTTCCAAAACTCCATTTTTTCAGTCAACCCCATTTGTTGGACTTTCCCCTTTATCAACGAAACACGCAGAAAATTTTTTTTTTGTTGTGTCTTCCCCCCCTGCTCTCTCTTTACCTTCCCCCTTTTCGTGATTTGGGCCCACCTTTCATCCGGACTTCCCCAAATTTTACTTTTTGACAAAGGACTGACTTACCCTTTACAAAAATTTTGTACTTTGCCCTTTTACCTTTTTCTCTTGCTACCCTTTCCCCGTACTACCCCTGCCCCCCTGTTTCGTAACCGCTGATCATCCCCCTCCCTTTCTGCCCTCCAATTCCCCTTTCTTTTCCCTTTCCCCACCCCGCAGCGCTGTATAAACCCCGTGGGGTTTGCGCTTCTTTTTGATTATAATAAAAATAATATACAGGGAAAGGGTTTTTTCCCACCCCCATACATCTTTGACCCCCCGCCTATACTCTCACTTGCCCCTTTTTTCCTCCAAATAGTTGTTTATATTTTTCCCCTAACTGCCCCCTCTTTAGTTTAAAAAACCTTCCCCTCTCTCTTACTTGTGCTTCTTTTTTCCCCTTGGGTATCCATCTCCTTTATTTTCACTAAACAAAAAAATGCTTGATATATCTGTGGCCCGTCTTTAAAACATGTACATCTTCAAGTCTACTGGGCCCAGTCTTTTTATCTCCCAAAATGCGTAGTCCAACAAACTACAGTGGAACCCCCGGGCCTGGTGCCTAAAGCTCTTCTTCGCCGGCGGGGGGTCCGGGTTCAACTGCCGGCGAGGGTAAACATTGGGCGTGTTTCCTTACGCCAGTTGTCTATGTTCACCCATCAGTAAAATGGGGTACCTGGGGGTTAGTTGACTAGTGTGGGTCGCACCCGGGGGGGGGAAAAAAATTGCCCCTAATTTGCCCGAAATGCTGGGGCGTAAAAGCGGCTTTTCTTTTTATTGTAGTTATGCCCTTTAAAAAAATCAATGGAAGGCAGGGGAAAAAGTTATATGGAAGTAAAAAAATAACAGAGAATCCCCTTTTAATGTTTAATATTTTCCCCAAAGGTGGATTGATCAAGTATCATACTTGATAAAGATTGTATTGATCAATCCCGCCCTTGTGTATTTCTTTAAAATCATCCCTACCCTTTTTTGCTTACAGGTTAACTCACTCTTATTTTTTTGTTTGTTTACCTCTAAAAAACTTTGAGGGGGGGTCCATACCATTACAACCATTTGTCTTAAAATGTTTTTTGCCCCAACATTTTTTTATGTAGTTTTACTCCCTACTCAAAAAAGGGAAAAAATAATTAAAAATGTACAGTCAACCAAATATAAATCTTGAAATGGAAGAGCCGTAGAAAAAAGCTGATATGAAAATGAAGTTTTAAAAAAAAAAGCAGAAAAAAACCAATATCTGGTGCTTTTAAAACTGGGGGGAAAACCAGTATGGAAATGGGGAAAAACAATTTAATTTTTTAATTTTCAATCATACTCAAGAGAATTGTTTGGAGAGTAGTGACTGTAGAACAATGTTTATTAAACCATGCTGATGCAATCCTAATAAAAGTTTACTGATCTTCCCAAAAAAATATATAGCCCCACACTTTACAAACGGGGAAACAAAAAAAAAAATATAATCACATAAAATCTTCAATTTTTTTTTTGATAGTCTATTTTTTTAACCTGTATTTTTTTCTAATTTTCTATGGTAAGTGGGTGAAAAAATTTTAAGCCAATCAATTAAAGAAAAAAAAATTGTTAGCTAGGGATGGAAAATAGTGGATAAAAAAAGTTCCCTTTTAAAAAAAAAAAGTTCTGGAAGGATGCTGAAAATTTTTTGCATGGTTTTTAACCTCAAACGGTCCAAATAGATCACGTTAAAAACCCCGTGTGCTCCAAAAAAACTAGATCTTGAAAAAATTTTTTTTTACACATTTTCAAATTTTTAAAAAAAAAAAAAAGGTTTTCATGTACATATTTTTTTTACATACTTTAAAAATTTGGGTTAAAAAAAAACGTTATTACTTTTGGGGGACCTTTAAAGGGGGGTTTTTAATATTGCATGTTTGTATGTAAAAAGCATGTGTTTTTTGGGGGGGGCAGGTGAGGGAGAAATGACGACGGGGCCGAATGTTTTCTAACAATTTTGGGACAAAAAAATAAAATAGTTGGTATAAAAAAACGATTTTGTAAAATTTTAAAAAAAGGATACAAAATACGTAATGTTTTTATAGGAAGAGAAGTTTTATTAGGTAGAAAATCTTACCCAAACACAGGTAAGAGAAAGATCACCTTTATACTATTTTTATAAAAATCACATAATACTGTAAAAATTTTTATCCATTTTTATTGAAAAAACCATTTATCTATATTTTCACAATTAAAATGCTCGTTTAGAGGCTAGAGTTATTTATTGTGTAAATTCTTTAATATTAAGTGGGTTATCAGTGGGCCATTTATTGGGGGGTCTTAAGAATTTTTTTTTTTTTTTTGAAACCCAAAAAAAAAATGAAACCCAACTAAACAAACCTACAATTTACTTCAAAAAGTAGAGGGGGGGTTTTTTTTAAAACCATGAATGAGTCTTTCCCTAACAGTACAATCATCGAGTACACAAGTACTTAAATATTTGAAAATTTTCACTTTTATAGGTTGTGGAAAAAAAGAAACAAAGCAAAACCAGGGTATTATTTTAGAAACATTTTGGTCTTGGGACCTTAGTCACCCCAAAAATGCAAAGAGTGCCCAAAAGATTAGGATAAAAAACTTTTTTCAATATAATCCCCTGTTAAAAAGAAGCAGAATAAAATACCAAAAAAAAATGGTAAAGAAAATGCAGAAAATGCGGGGTTTTGTTTACCCTTTTATTCCGTGTCTGCTTTTTTCATGTTTTTTTTCTGGCAGCCTGTCGTATAATTAAACCATTTTTCTACATAATGGGCTCGTCCCATGGAAAGGTCCTAAAATTCACAAGCTAGTGTGCTCCCCCACTGGTCTGCTGGGGCCACTGTCTTGAAAGTTTTTATGAATTGCTTCCTATGGATTTGAAGCCTCACCTGTTTTTTTATTTGTTTGAAATTGTTTTTTGATTTGGGGAGTATGGGGGACACGAAAAATGTGTTTTTTGTTAAGTTTCAGAACAATCCTAAGCTCGATTTTAAAAACCACCCACATAATGGAATGCCCATAGTATAATTTAAAAAATTTATAAAAAAAATATTTGTAAAAAAAATTTACACTGAATTAACAGGATTGAAATGGTTTTGGGATACAAAAAAATGTGGAAAAAAAAAAAAAAAATTTTTGTTTAGGTTTAGGACACTTACTAAAAAGGAAAAAAATTTTTGGTGTCTTGTTCAGTCCTAATTTTTTAGAAACTGAATCTCCAATTTAATTTTGGGCTAGAGGTAGTAAATGATTAGGATGAAGGTCCCAAGAATTGGGGGTAGATGTTTCTAAAGATTAGGGCAAAAAGATTTTGTTTTTTATTTTAAACCCTGGAGTGTTTTGCCGGGCCAGGGGTAACCCAAAAAAACGTCAGTGCATAATAAAAGGACTGTCGGGCCTCGATGACTGATTTTTGGGGGTGGAAGGTCCCAATAAGACCGATGAAGTAACGCATGTAAATGTTTCTTTTTAATGTCTGAACTAAATAGAGTCCTTTTTCACGAAAAATTTAAAAGTACTTTTTACTTATTGTATGGAATGAATTTTACCAAATCAAGAGGGGTGATTATATTCCCGAGGGGAAGCACTAAAAATCATGGGGAACTAGCCTGGGAAATAGGTCATCGGTTTTTATTTTAAGGGAGGACGGGTCCCCAAAATTTTCTTGGATAGAGAGCATCACAGGGTAACCCTCTTTCCCCCAAAAGGAAGTAAGTCATACGTACCTGACTTTTCGGATTATCCTAGGAAATTTTACACATACTGTATTACGTAATTTATGTAAGGAATTTTTGCACCTGTAAAAAAATAACTTACCAGTGGGGTTATTAATGTGTTCAGGGCAGAGTCCCCCTCCTCAAGAAAAAGTAATAAACACCTGCACTCAAGTAATGTAGTAAAAAACTGCAAACAAACGTCGTCGCTCAAAAAGGCATAAATTCTTGTTGGGTTTATAAAAGGGGCTGACAGCTTAGCAGTAATGGTGCCTTGTTGCCCTATATCGGAATGTTTTCCAAGCTGGCGATTAAAGAAAAGGGAACGAGCGTTTTTTTTGTAAATAGAAAAAGGAAATATAAGTTCTCAAAATTAGTCAGGTGGACCCTCTTGCCAAGCCAAAAAAAAAGAGCAAGACTCCCACTTGATCTGGGTTAGTAACCGGATCTAACCAAAAAAACCCTTTAAAAAAGATTACCGCGAGCCGAAAAATGGAAATTACTAAAATTAAAACCCATGACAGATGCCCCCCCATGTAAATGCCCGGTGGTCAAAGTACATGAGGAAAGTGTCCGAGAGAAATCTGGTCACATCTCAGGCGAGGTCACCTCTTTTCTTTTTTTTTTGGGGGTTTATCAGGGCCATGACGCTAGGCCGTGTCGAGCCCGACTTTCGATGGTCGGGGAAGGATTGTTGCCCCCGGTGGGGGGATGAGGGAAAAAGGGAAAAAAAAAGGACTTCTGCCCAGCCTTCGTTGGGTGTGTACGTCTCTTCTCGCCTGGTTCAGTGACAAATTTGCCCCCTTCTACTGGCGCTTTTCCTATTATTTGGCCGCCGGGCACTCTACAGGAGAGCACCTGTACATGGCTTACTTTTAGCAGTCCCTTTTTTCTGCTCTGGGTTTAATTTTTTTAACGGGCTTTGTGGGAAGTCGGGTTACTGAACTCAGGGGGGATGTGTTAGTCCCCTCTCTGCTGGGGTTGGCAAGGGGTCCACCGGATCTAATTGAAATTGAAGTTTCTATCTATTTCAAAGGGAAAAATTTTTTTTTTGATTTTAAAAAAAAAATAATAAAACAAAGGAACTTTTCCTTTTTCTCATCGCCGCCTTTGGCAACAATTTTTTCCTGGTACCCCGGAAACCGGGTCGATAAGCTTATGCTGTCGTGGCCCCGATAGACGAACAAAAAAAAAAGGAAAAAAAAAAGTTCCTTTTTAAATAGAGATAAAACTTCAAGTTTCCAAATTGATCGGTGGATACCCTTGCCAAGTCCAAACAGGGGGGGGACGCCCCCCTCCCACCTGGTACGTAACCCCGGCTTCCCATCAAAGGGGGCCCTTAAAGAAATTTTCCGCAAAAAAAAGAGGTGGCTAAATTATTATAATAAAAAAAAAAGCGTCGGCCCCCAAGGGGGTAACAGCGTTGGAGGGGCTAAAAATTAGCCAATGTACAGGTGTCCCCCTGCAGGTTGCCCGGCGGGCAAAAATATGACAAGTGTCCCAGTGAGAAAGGGGGGGGGAAAAATTTGTAAACGATATCAGGCGGAGGGAGGGCCACAACCAACGAAGCTGAACAGAAGCCCAAAAACAAATGAACCCTGCTTCTTTGTTGGGTTTTTATGGGGGGGGGTTCACCTTAAGTGTCAATGTGGGTTTTTGCAGTCTTGTTGGGGTTTTATGGCCCCCCATAATTTACCAGTTGAAACCATGTTTCCCTGGTGTGGGGGGAAAAAAAAATTTTGGGGAAAAAAGTTTTTTAGGCATAGGTCAAATAAGTCAATTATGTGATGAATGATTTTTATGGAAATTTTATAGGGGGTTCCCGATGTACCTCAACATTACTGCATACGGTAAACTCATTGGGAGACAACAACCTATTGTTTACCGTTTGTCACCCGTGTAGACTTGTGGAAAACTTAACCCCCCCCCTGGTCACGCGGGTGGTCCCTTCGGGGGCCTTACAATTTTTTCCAAATTTTTATCCGAGACCGTATAATTGGGGTAGCACCCACAAGTACGGCGCTACTAATTAATTTTGGGGGGGTGATTTTAAATTAATTTTTTTTAAAATGAATGAAGGGGGGGGGGGGTAGGTTTTACATGGATATTCCATCAAGGAAAAACACTTGTTTTTTAACCCCCACTAACCAGATATTTTCTGGTGGTCACTTGATGTAGCGTATCCCCCCCACACCTATTAATTTAAAAACAAAACCTAACGGCCAGTATCAGTTTGCTTTTAAATAGAAGGGTTACTTAATGTGGGTGATTGTGCTCCTTATTTTTCCATTCACCCTCTATTTTTATTTTATTATTATTTTAACAAAAAAAAGCGCTAAGCCACAAGGGGGGGAAAACGCTTTCTTTTGATCCCTGCTTTTCACCGACCCCCCGGTTTTATTCCAGCAGGGGGGG